>CAHIKZ030005372.1:1172500-1280000 GCA_903632075.3 Acanthosepion pharaonis
TATATATATAATATTAATATATATGATATATATATCCGAGGAATATATATATATATGAATATGTATTTCAGATGGATATATATATATATATAATATAACTATATATATATAATAACGAATAACTATATATATATATATATATAAATTAACTATATATATATATATATATTAATATATATATATATATATATTAACTATATATATATATATATATAATATAACTATATATATATATATATATATACTATATATATATATATATATATATATATATATATATATATATATATATGTATATATATATATATATATATATATATATAATATTATATTATATAATATATATATAAATATATATATCCGTTTATGTTACATGTAATAATATATATACATGATTTTACTATGTATATAAAAATATGTTTTCCTTCACGTTTATATAATATATATTTTTTAATATAAATCAAAAATATATATAATATATTTATGTTTGAGATGAGGTTTTTTGTACAATAATTCATTTAGATTCCTTTAAATTATATAAATATATGTATTTATGTATATATTTTTTGTTGATATATGCCCCGTCCTTCTTCAAGAATGATTATATATTTTAGTTTGGAACTTTATATAGTCTGCAGTCAATGCAAATACATTATTAACTTTTGTAAAAAACATAAAAAAATATCATTTACGATTAGGCAGTGAATTATCATTTTAAAAATAATATGATTAAAGTATATATGTATAATTTAATAAATATATCATTTTTGAATTATTAAAAGATTGTATCATTTTGACATTATTAAGCTTGTAAAGAATATAAAAACAAACAAAACAAAAAAAAAATATTAAAAATATGTCATTTTTTGTAATAATGTATTAAAGGGATCTATCAATTTTTTAACTGTAGATCTGTTTTTTTCAATACATTTTATGAAAAGGTTTTTTTTTACATAAGGAATGTAACATGCCTTGGAATTATAATTGGTTCTACGATTTGATACACCACACACACGTGCGTATATAGTCTTAACCAAACATTAATAGCGGATACTCGTTTTTGAAATAGGCCTCTTTTTTATTTATACTTTAAACGATATGCAGTACATCTATCGGCTTGCGTATTCGAGACATACTACTGAAGAAAATGTGCTCTCCGGTCGCAGAGCGTCTATTTCAAATACGAGTATCCACTATAATAATGTTTGAAATATAATAAAAATCTCGGATTAAAAATAAATCCATTTATTTCTTTAGAAATTATATCTATATTAAATGATATTTTTAATGGATAATCGTATTTTTGTAGACGCTCTCTTTATTTATTAAATATATATATTAATATAAATGTATATATAAAAATATATATATAAAAAAATAACACCGAAATATATATATAAATATATATATAATATATATCAGGCTGGGAGATTAAAGTATAAATAATTATACTGTTTAATAAAAAAATGGTATAATCTACTAAAAATACTGAAAACAATATAATTCTTAAATAAAAAAAAATTTTGGATTAATTTAATGATGAACGTTAAATATGTTTTATATATATATATATATATATATATATATATATATATATATATATATATATATATATAATTTTGTTTATTTTATAGATGGTGAAAGTCCCATCGTTTTTAATAGTTACAGCTCCTGGAATTCATTTAGTTAGATAATTTTTTTTTAAATTATTACAAAATTATAAAAAAAAAATATAGATTTTCCATTTTGTACAAAATATGATCAGTGTTGTCTTTCGACATTATAAACTTAAAGATCCTGGTTTTCCTATTATTCAATCCTGGTGTTAGAGAGAGAAAAATGATGGATTTTACAAGGCATATATGGCCCAATGAATTAACAAACTTGGAATTTTTTTTTCGATCTTTAACGAAACAAAATACGTATATGTTTATTTCAAAGGTTCGATTCCGGATAAAGAAACAACATTTTTATTTATACTTTTAAACGAAATTTCCCCTTGCGTATTCGAGAGATAGGCTGAAGAAAATAGCGTCTGTCTATTTAAATAAATAAAATGAAAATAGAAAATTTATAAAAAATAAAATTTTTTTAGAAATTATATCTATTAAAAATATTTGTAATAAATCAAAAGACGCCTTTTATTTATTAAATAGTATATTTATTAATTTAATAAAAAATTTCAGAAAATTTATATGTAAAATAATCCAGGAAATAATTAACTGTTTAATAGCTATACAAACTGAATACGAGATTTAAATATACATTTTTAATAAAAAAAATTTTGAATAAAAAGAAAATAAAGGATTATGGATGTATATATATAAATCGGAAGTTTTCAAGGGACATCAGCAACTGAATGATTTTTCTAAAATTTCTCGTTACATTTAATCTGTATTAATTTTTCTTTTTATACAGCGAAGTGATGTTCCGTCCAATGGTTAAGAGCACCTGTAATGAGACAGGTGCGGATTCCGTCAATTTATTTTCTAGCGATTTCAACCGTCATTTTTAATGCCGTTAAATAAATGTTTTAATTGATACGAAGAGCAGGGCAAGCAAGCACGCGCATCGTTGAATTTGGATCAACAAACGGACGTCTGTAGGCTCAAGTAGACGCGGCCCGAATTTTTTAACCGAAATGTTCCGTCCGCACCTGTAATACGTCATTGATCAGATACATTAAAGGGTTTGAATTGTGAATTTACGTTCATTTGGTCAACAAACGGACAAGTATTTGAACCCTCGGGGGCAGAATGAACAATCATAAAGGTGAAAGTGAATTTACGTTCACGTTTAAGGACAGACACTGGGGCAGAATTCATCCCAAACAGACACTCTCTTCTCTCACCCGCATACAAAGATATCAATCGCGTTTCTCTGGGCGGATTCATTTTTCTCGTCACGCAAAACACCTCATTCTTAAGTTCCTCGTTCCTTCAGAATGGAATCGGTCTTGGTTCTCCACAACTTCCTTTGCATTGATATCGCGAAATTACAGCTTTTCCTTCTCCATCTTTAAGTGATTCATTTGTAGTTAAAATGTCAACATTCAACAAAGTTTGAAAACCAACTCCACTGCCAAGTTGCGAACATTTTATAATAATGAAAATCGGGCACAAACTTTTGCAATTATCTGATAATAATGATAACAACAACAGCAACATTAATTCGCTTTCGTTTAAACAACTGGCCAAATATTTATGTCTCTTAGCGTCATCCATATTTTCTTTTCGCTTTTTCTTAACGCTGAGAAATTTTCAAATATTTTAGAGCGTTTTCTATTTCAAATTTTCTCCGTGTATAAATACTGGTTCCTAAATAAAAAAAAAAATTCTACATTTACCATGGTAAAGTTTTCCAAGGAATGAAACGCCTTGGCATAAAAGATTTTCCTCCAGTCATTGTTTTTATTAATATTGTTTTTGAAGATTATTTGTATCTGAATTTTACACACACATATGCATCTATATGAAGATGAGACAAAGTGGAAAATTTATTAACGACGCATTTCGCCGAGAGCGTATGATATCTTCAGCCTCCTTGGATTAATATTTACAGATCGCGACAGCTATTAGGGAGATATGATTAAATATACTTTAATATTTAAAAAAAAGTTATCCAGTATTATTATTGTTTAGGTAATGAGCATTATAACATAGCAGAAATGGCTATATTATGGAAAAGAGAATATTCGACAATAAACTCGTGTTTTACGTATTTATGGTTATTTTTTAACTTGTCAAAAACGATATTCTTGTATATGCAGTTATGGATAATATCATACATTAATTATTGATATTTTTTAATTAATAACTATTAGGTTGGTGCAAAAATAATGACGTAATAATTTCGTTTTTTTTACGTTAAAAAAAACGTCAAAAAACGACATTATTACGTCATTATTTTTGCACCAACCTAATATTTGTGCTCATTTGTTGGCATTAATAGCTACCTGCTGATATGTTAAAATTTTGGAATAATGCAATAATAAAAATTTAAATTTCATCTCTCTGATAAATATGGCGATCTGTTAATTTAACTTTTCTACGTCCTTGTTAAATCGACTATTTGATAAGTCAAAATAGGATATAGTTGAAATACATTTATTTCCGATTATTAAATACGTTTTTCTTTTAAATCTTTTAAAGAATTTTTTTTCATTCAAATGCTAAAAAAAAAAAAAAAAATTCAAAATGAATCTGGAAAAGAAAATCGCACTTTAAAGTAAATGACATTTCTTTAGCAAAACCAAATCCATTTTGAAATTTTTTTTTTTTTAGCACAAAATTTTTAAACAAAAAGCGTGAATTTATTAAGTGAAAACTCGGAATAACGCCCCAAACATCATGCACGTCCATACTTATTCACTTATTGAGGCACCTCGAGGCGGTGTAATGGTTATCAAGCTTGTCTCGCTAGAACAATTACGACTGAATAGTGGGTTCTATTTCCCCTGGGTGCCACCTACTTTCAGCCTTGTGCCGCATCTAAGCTACGCTTGGAAAATCACTACTTATTCACTTATTGAATTTATTGATGAAAAGGGAATTTTGTTTAAATTATTTACAGAAATTCAGTACGAAACAGGCTTTTAATTTGAACACTTACATTTTTCAAGACAAGCTCCTAGAGAAATCAAATTGATTAAAAATGTGATTCAGCTGTGTAAAATCATGCCCTGGACCAGAAAATAAATTTTCGCTCTCAGCGAAACACGTCGTTCACTTTGATTTATCATCATTTTTATTTCGGATTCTGTTAATTACCCTGCAAACACATACACAACACATTATTTAAGGCCTCCACCTGTCATCAATGGCTGATCTGCTCCTCTGGAACATCATCGTCTGTAGCTGAACAGGTCGATGCGCAAGTCTCTGTTACACAAGTCGCACCTGTGAATTGTCTGTTTTGCAGCGTTCCTTGCTGCGGGTCCTCTCGTCTTCTGCTGCATTGTTCACTTTCTCCTCACCTGGCATTAGATGTTTTTTTTTGTTTTTTTTTCAGGGTGTTTCTCAACCCCGAACGGTCAGCAGCAAAATCCTCCCAGTGGTCACTACTGATTTCAGTGGCCTTTCTGTCTCTCTTACAGACATCTCTGTAACACAATTGAGGGCGACCGGAGTCTCTTACCATTTCCCAGTAGAGTCTATTTTAGGGGATTCGTCCATCCTCCATACAACGACATGACCCAGCCATCAGAGCCTGCGCTATCTGAGCAGAGTGAAACTGATTGTAAGGTCGGCGCGAGGCAGAACTTCAACACACACACACACACACACATTAATTGATTGATTGTACCTAGCAATATTTTTGTAATCAATTCATTTTTGACGTATTTATTTACATTTCTCATAAGTAAATGAACTGTTGTCCTATCTTAACTGTGTTATAAATATTATCATATAACAACGGTCAGTTTTGAAATTATACCTGACAACTGCGAAATATATATATATATATATGTGAAAATTTATAGAAAATAGGAAGGAACAGCTATATGAATTTGAAAAAGACCTACTCAACATTATCAACAACATCTTTCAAAAAAAGAAAAGCCACTTCCAAAAACATCTAGATCAAATAGTTAAAAGCATTAATGAATGTGACAAAATATTAGTTAAGTCTGACAAAACCGGCAACTTCTACAAATTGGCTGTCGATGACTACAATAACTTAACTAGAAAAAACTTAACCAAGACTTATAAAAAAGCTTGCAACAACAACATTAATATGGTTGATAGCATAAACCGAACTAGTAAAAAAATAACTGATAAATTAAAAATCAGCGATAGAGTAGGTAAACTTGCTGAAAAAGAATGTTACATAACTCTTAAGGACCATAAGCCTGACTTTTTAGAAAACCCTGCAACAAGAATAATTAACCCTACCCGACCCGACATAGGAAAGATCAGCAAATGGATCCTGGAAAAAATTACCTGCCAAATAAAAAAACAACTGGAATTAAAATTATGGATCAATACTAAAGATGTCATCAATTGGTTTAACTATATTGATGATAAACCGAATTGCACCCTAATACAGTTCGATATCGTGGATTATTACCCATCAATTTCGAAGGATCTATTTACGACTGCCCTGGACTTTGCTGCTGTGTATTCTAAACTGACAAAAGAAGAAACAGATATAATTCTCAGCGCAAAGAAATCGGTCCTCATTCATAATGGGGACCAATGGATAAAAAACAATAATGACCTGTTTGACATCACTATGGGATCATTAGACTCTGCAGAGTCTTCTGACCTTGTTGGTCTTCTAATACTGTACAACTTAACAGCACACCGAGAAATTGATATTAAGGACATCGGGCTGTATAGAGATGACGGGCTCATGGTGGTGAGGAATTCTACTAGTTTTAAGATTGAAAAATCAGAAAAATTATATTTAGTGAATTTAAAAAACTAAACTTAAAGATAATTGTCTCTTCTAATTTGAAAAGGGTAAACTTCCTCGACGTAACTCTAGACTTACCAGGCAACACATACCAACCTTATAGTAAACCAAATGCTAACCCTTTATATATACCACGAAGTCAAACCATCCTCCATCCATAATTAAACATATACCCTCATCAATAGAAAATAGAATTAGCAATAACTCCGCTAACAAGGAAATATTCCAACAACACAATGGCTTCTATAACATTGCCCTAAAAAATAGTGGTTATAAAAATGCTAACATTAACTATAGAGAAAATTGCACTAGCAATGGGAAAAAAAAACAAGAAAAGAAAAATCATTTGGTACACCCCTCCGTTCAACCAAATGGTTAGTATTAAACTAGGACAGAAATTCTTAGCTCTAATTGATAAACACTTCCCCACCAATAGCTTAGTAATATATTCAATAAGAACACCCTAAAATTGAGTTACAGCTGCTCTGGAAATCTTGAACGTATAATAAAAAAACACAATAATAAGATCTTGAACAAACCCCCATGCCTAAATAGTATTAATAAAAACCCTGCACTTAAATCAGACAATAAAAGGGAAAAATTATGTAACTGTAGAAACCTAGAAGACTGCCCATTAGAAAATAAATGCTGCATTAAATCTGTGGTATACCAATGTACTATATCATCCACTGAGAGCCCTAGCACTAATATGATATACATTGGGTCCACGAAGAATGATTTTAAAGATAGATGGAGGCAGCATAAGTGCTCTTTCAATAATATAAACAAAAGAAATCAGACTTCCCTATCTAAATATTTCTGGCATCTGAAGGAAACAAATAGGACACCTAAAGTTAAATGGAAAATTATAAACAAGGCTAGAACATGTAAAACTTGGGATGACCCATGCCCTTTGTGCCTCCATGAAAAATTGCACATCATTAAGCTTCAAAATAATAATAATCTATTAAACAATAGACACGAGTTAACGGTTTTTTGTAGACATCATCAGATTTTTGTTTGAATTATTAGCTAAAAAAAAAAATAAAATAAATAAAAAATAAAAAAGCATAAAATATAATAACTTGTTTAATCCATAGCCCAATCATCAGATTCATGGTTTGAATAAATGAACTAAAAACATGCATACAATATAACACCCTTCATAATCCATAGCCCAAATAAATAGTTTAAATACCCTACAAAAAAGATAACCCTTTATGAAGTCGTCAAAAAACAAACGTTACGACAGTTTTTTTTTTTATATGCACAAATCCCTTTCATAAAAATATAAAATAAAAAAATAAATAAATCTCCATAGACATGTAAACTAGACGAGGGTGAATACATCTTCCGTTTCAAATTTAGACACCCCCACCTTTCCCTGACTTGACATCTATGAAAGTAACTCTATACTGATACGTATTATTAACACCCAACACTCGCCTACCCAATTTAAACAATTCGCCCTAGATGTTACCATGGAAATTTTGATTTCAATTTTTAAAACACATAAATTTCAGATATACGTTATTCCCCCCAAAAAAATTCGCTTGAAGATGGAACAGAGCTTATTTTAGCTCAATTTAATTTAAATAATTATATTGAAGTTTTTGGCTCTTGTTTTGAAACATGAGACTTTTTATGTAGCGTTTTGGAATCATATTTTTAAATAAATAATTATATATATATATATATATATATATATATATATATTAGAAGATGATATATAAATTTTTATATACGAATTGTGCATAATTATAACCAACGTTTGCTGTTTTGTTTCCCTCTTTCCCTTCGTGCGTATGTGTAGTTACGTCAACAAAAACATCACTTTAGTCCGATTAAGTTCGAAAGGGGGAATGCATCACAGAAAAGTTTTCCGACTGTTTCATTAATTTTCCTGCCATATATACCCGCGTATCATGCGACTTTTGAAGACCTAATTTTGAAGCTAATTTTAAGGGGGTCACATCATACACAAGATATAAAATTAGTACATGTACTGCTGGCCCGGGATAAACCGTTGACCAATATATATATCCATTTACTGTAACCAAAACGAACATCTGTATTTAAAATTAGCATGATTTTGATAAAACTGATTTTTTCCTGAACTGTATCCAATAATAATGCACGCAAAATTCACATGTGCGTGTAATGGATATAGGCTCGGAATAAGAACTCGGAGAGCCGAGTTCGAATCCTAGTCGAGTTCGTTATATTGACTTACACACAAACGCACTTGAGGAATGCATGAATCCATCTCTTCTACGTCCGGCTATGGGTAAATAGCAGGACAGACTAGGTTCTTTAGCCTTGGTTGGCAACCAGTCTACCGCAGAAAGAAATGGCAAACTACCGTGTGGAAAATCTTCTGCCTCGTCAGTCATGTATCGAAAGATACATGATCACCTAAGCGTGTATCATGTGTGGCACTTAACTGACTGATATATATGTAAAGTTGTAACCTCTGTCTGTTTGTTATCGAACTCCTCCTAGGGTTTTGGAGATAGAATATATATGGTTATGGGAGTCTGTGTCTTGCCAAATTCATCTACAGGTCGACTGAAAAGTAACTCCCTGTTTTATGTATGATGGGCTCCCCTGTCTTGTAAAATTTATAGTTACACGAGATAAGTATATTTCATTTTTATCAAAGAGGAGGCACAAAACCCTACTGATTTGTTCCATTTGATTTAAATTAAATTTGAACAAGTGAATGACTTCTATCCTAAATATAGAAGGAGAAAGCCAGAAGATGGAGGTCATATCGTCAAGATCAAAATGAGACAATATGGACGTCTAGTTGAGCAAGAAATCACTAATCAGTGGATAGTGCCTTGCAATACAATTCAACTGTAATATCAATGTTGAAATCTGCTCATCAATTTATTCAATCAATTTTGCATCAAACACATATCAAAGGAGTCATATATATATATATATATATATATATATATATATATATATATATTATAACATATTTATGTTATAAAATTTTTTTATTTATAACATATTTATGTTATAAATTTTTTTATTTATAACATATTTATGTTATAAAATTTTTAAAAATAAATAATTATATATATATATATATATATAGCTCCTTCGTGGCTAAATCGTAAAGGCACGTCAATCTAAATGACGGTTCCGTATAGGATACAGGTTTGAATCCTGTCGGAAGGACGAATATTTTCTGGGAAAATTTCTCGGACATTCAGGCCGGTAAATGTTGTTTAATACTGTTTATTATAAACAGAGCATTTACTTAAATATTTGTATCTATAAAAAGAATGTTAAACATAAAAATGTCTTAAAATAATATATATATATATATATATATATATATATATAGATAGATAGGATGGAAAGGTTTCACTCTTCTGTCAAATTTATTCCATGCTAATTCTGTGGGTTGCTTCAAACTTTTGAACTGTAGTCTGTGTGTGAAAATATATATACATGTGTGTGTGTGTGTGGCTTGAAGATAGCGTTCAAGTATGAAACAGACTGTCGCTGTTCGGTGTTGATCTCCGTGCCCAGTTTTATATTTTTAGACGCTCTTTCCCTAATATTGCGCACTTTTACCCATAAATATACTATATTATGCTTGGGAAATACTGAAACTTTTTATCATATAATTTCAGATAGAGTATATCTGTGAAAGAACAATATGAATAAAGGCAAAAGGAAAACATCCTAGCTGACGCGTTTCGTCCTCTGAGGGACTTTATCAAGGCAAATATCATTTGTCTCTCAGAGGACGAAACGTCTCTATCTTTCTCTCTCTCTCTCTCTATATATATATATATATTTTCTAATTTACAACATATGCATGTTATAAAATCACTATTAAAGTTGGAATTAAAAAAATTGCAACTTTTGTAGTGATTTTATTACATGTCTATATTATGAATCTGCATAAATATTATTAGCTCAACTAATTGGAATTTTATTATATGTGTACTAACTTTGTACTTGCTTATATATATATATATATATATGAATGAATGAAAGAGTGGAAGTTTACGTGAATGAGATACATCTGCTTTGAAGCATTTACGAGCAGCTAGATTAATGTACGTGAACAAATTTGGATGGGCGACAACTTCTATAGACAATGAAGCGTACAATCATATCGACTCCGAGGACAGGAAGAATAACTGTTGATTCGAACCAATTAGCAAACAGAGACATGCGCAGAAAAGAAAATGCAAATATAAATAAAGCCAACATCCACATTTCGATTATTTTTATTACCTTTTTTTTTTTTAGATGCTTCTTTTAAAATTACATACGTTCTCTCCATTCAGTTCTGACAGGTTCTCCTCGCTTTTATTAGCGTATTCTTTTTCTTCCTTTCAGCACTAATGTATCTATTGTTCTTCTTAATGTAGTCTCTCTTCTTTCGTTCGCTAGTGACGCTCTCGTTCAGCCGAACGTAAAACAAAAGTTGAGTTAAGAAGGGAGTTAAAAAAATGGAGAGTGAACTGGATTTCACTTTTTTAAACATACAAACATTAGCACGTTCCCAGCACAATTTGTGGTAATTTTTGACCTGTTTTGTTTAATTATAGCATTATGTCGGCACAATCACAGGAAGTATGGCATAGAGTCGCTCTTCGTTCAGTGAGATAAAGAAAGAAATCAAATATGGCGGGAGGAAAATGCATATGGTAAAGTTAATTCCTTTTAGTTTGTTTTTCTTTTTAGCTTTGTTGTTTTTTTAGGTTGTTATTTTTTCTTTTTTTAGCCTCCGCTCCCGGGAAGAGGTTTGACATTTTTTGTTTTTTAACAGACACCGGAAGAAAAAAAAAAGTATTTGCTACACACGAGGAACAAGTGCTTAGAAGCGATTAACGGAAGGTTAGGGATCTCTGTTTGAGAAAATATTATTTTATTTGCTAAAACTGAGGAAGGATTTTAAAGTAACGGTGACATGGTTAGGATTTATTGAATAGGAAAAGGCTGCATGGTCTGGTACGTCAGCATTAAAATAACAAACTCGGATCAGTCTATCGTCTGGTGGCAACACCAGTTGTCTTTTTTATTTTAATTGTTACTGACCTGAAATGACGGACATTTCTTAGAATAATATTTTAGATACAGGCCTTTTTTGTTGTTTGATTTACAAAAAACTCGATAGTATCTGGGTTTTGATTTCCTAAATAAACCTCGAGGGGATGTATGTAGCCGGAACGGGAGGGGATAATATTAATTCCCTTTTCGCATTTTATTAACAGATACTGGCCAAGTGTTATTTTTTTTTTTTTTTTGTAGAAACGACGGTTAACACATTTGCAAATATCTACTTCGCTAATTACAAATACAAAAAAAATTCCTATTCACTCTTTTTACTTTCACTTTTTCAGATGATATATATATATATATATATATATATATATATATATAAATATTTAATGAAAAACAGACCACTTTAAAGTGGTTTCATTAAATATTAGCTCTGTATTCACATTGAGCTCTCAGGATTTCATCCTCCTTGGAATTACCCATTCGGTTTACCAAGTTCTTCGTAACTTTATATATATGTATATGTTATTTTTTCCCGTTTCTGGACTCCGCACCCGGGAACAGTTTTAACAATGTTTTTGTTTTTTAACAGAGACGCTGGAAGCAAAAAAGTATTTGCTACACCCGGGGAACAAGTACGATTCTCGGGAGGTTATGGATTGCTATTTGAGAAAATATTTTGTTTGCAAAAACCTAGGAAGGATTTTAATGTAATTGTGACGAAGGTGGGGTTTGTTGAATATGCAATATTGACGGTTAACACATTTTAACATATTTAAATCACTAAATACAAAAAAAATCCTATTATTACTTTCATCTTTTCAGATATAAAAATTCAGTAAAATATTAATACTAGTTATGTATATATATATATATATATATATATATGTCTGAGACGAGGTATTGTAACTATTTGCACTATTTACATCATTCAGACGGTTGTTCTCATCTTTATTGCCATATTCACGATGTTTCGGCCGTTGTACGCTCCGACCATCAGGAATTTCGAATTGGAATTTCCAACCAAACCCTTTATTTAATTCACGAGGGTAGATTGTTCTAATTCCACGTGCCATACCTTTTTTTGTTTGTTTGGATATCTCAGTATAAGTTAATTCCCTTTAGTAACTCAATTCAAGTTTTTTTTTATTTTTCTGGAACCAGTGGATAGGAAGAGTTGGTTGAGTAATCCAAAAAGTGATTTGACGCAAATAGTTGTTATTAGGTTGGTGCAAAAATAATGACGTAATAATGTCGTTTTTTGACGTATTTTTTAACGTCAAAAAACGACATTATTTTTGCCCCAACCTAATAGTTCAATACCTGACCAGAGCAGGGAGAAGACAATTTTTCGAGAGTTGAGTTATTAAAGGGAATTAACTGATATTGAGATATCCACCCCACAAAGATATGGCACGTGGAATTAGAATAGTCTACGCCGTCGTTTCGGAATTCTAACGTATATCACCTGAAGAAGGTTGGAGAGTACAGCGGCCGAAACGTTGTGAATATGGCAATAACGACGAGGACAACATTTCGAACGATGTAAATAGGGTAATTAGTTGTTTATATAATCCATTATCTCTTGAATAGTATTTGTTAAGCGATACTTCAAAATTTTTATACACGCTTAGGATATAGCGAGACGGAAAATTATGACAGTAAGAGTTGTCTGCTCCGTATATGCTCATTTGCTAGAATGACTAATCCATGTTGTAGAAGTCTGCAACTCGGACAAAACAGAATGCATAAGCTTGATTCGTTTTTTTACGGTTTATCAACCCTTTGCAGGTTATTTAAAGCCAGAAAATATTTTTAGATTGCAAGAATTTTTTTTGAGATAATATTTAGCAATAGAAGTCTTACTAATTAACCCATATCTGGGAGAGGTGGATTCATGCCTTTCCTAATGGTGCTTGCACATAGGTGAATATAACAAACCAGACTAGAATCGGATCTCAGCACTCTAATTAACAATTCCGAGCAAATATCCATTAGACCAACCACATATCCCACCCAGCTTACAGAACCTGCTATTCCCAAGTGGTCACCCATCTAGGTACTGACCAGGCTTGACGTTGCTTAACTTCGGTGATCGTATGGGAACCGGTGTTTCAACATGATGTGACCGTAAGCCATATTAGCTTAAATCAAATTGCAACCATCAAAACAGTATCTGGTACACCTCACAATTGTGTAGAAGAATTTACTTATCTCGGTAGAAAAATCTCTAGCTGCGAAATCGTTGTAAACGCACGCATTTGTTAAGCCTGAGGTGCCGGCGGCAAGTTATCTCTAGTATGGAAAACTAGATAACACGAAAAGCAGTCGCTTTTAAGCAACTGTTACCTGTGTTCTATTGTATGGCTACTCAGCACTCTGAGCTTAAAACTGGAAAGAAGATCGGATGTGACCTAAGAATGGCTTTGAATGTCACTCGGAGGATTCGTCTGATCAATGAGAACCTTCGTCCAGTGTCGGACATCATCAAAGAGTATAGCGTCAGATTCGCATGACATTGCTGAAATCGTTAGTGTAGTCCACTCGTGAAAGCCTAGACACAGAAGAGCTAGCAGAGGAAGACAAATCAAAAGCTATAAGAAGATTTGTGACGACATAAACTGCAATCCCTTGGTCTGCCGAATGTGATAAACAATAGAACTGGGTGGCGGCAGAGAATCACGGCAATCCGTGTGACTTCTCGAGAGCAACTCTCTGCGGCTTCTCGGTCTTACGTTGACTGCTGACCTGAGATGGAATAAATACATTGAGTCAATTGCTTCGTCCACCGCAAGGAAAGTTGGCTCCCTGAGCCGCGCCAGGAAGTTTTTCTCCCCGGAGTCGATCATCCAGATCTACAAATCAACAATTCACCCTTTCATGGAGTATTACTGCCATATATGATCTGGTGCCCCTTCTGTTTGCCTCGGGGTTCTTGATAAGCTCCAGAGGCGGATATGCAATGTAGTTGGCCCTGCTCTGGCGTCTCGTCTACAGTCACTTTCTCACAGACACGCCGTCGCCTCTCTCTTTCTTTTTTACAAATACTTTCATGGAAATTGCTCCAAGGAGCTGCATTCGCTGGTTCCCAGACGTCATGAGTTCCAGCGCCATACGAGGCTGGCATCTCGCTCTCACCCTTTCACTGTCGAAACTACTAAATGTAGCCGTCTCTTCTACTCCAATAGCTTCATGGCTCGCACCTCTCGCCTGTGGAACTCCCTTCCCTATTCCAGTTTCCCTGTGAGCTATAATCTCCAGCTATTCAAGTGTAATGTCAATCGACATCTCCAGTTGCCTTGATCTATCCACTGTCCTCATCCTTTCTTCTATCACTCCTATCTGATCTTGTTCTAAATTTTTTGTAACCCCTTGCGTCCTAGTGGCTTCCCGCCTTGCTTGGGGTGAAATGCTTAAAAAAAAAAAAGAAAAAAAAGTAGTGAGACCGGCTGATAACGGCCATGTCGAGCTCAGAAAATACGTCAGCACAGGCTTATTTCTTTTTCTGTCCACAGTGTTACTCTGTGGTGTAGGTATTTGTCCCACGTAGCAAGATGTGGCACAAGGCCGAGTTTAATCATGGGGTATCCGAGCCCGTAGATTCGGCCAAAAATTTCCTGTAGACCTCGTAAAAACGGAGTCCAGTAGCTGTTTCCCGAGACGAGACTCTGCCCTTCGACATAGCCTCGTCTGGAGGATAACCTCTGACCTGTGCCATCTGTTACTCTGTGGTGTAAACTGCAACTTTGCTGGGCGGATCTTTAGTTATGCATATAATTATAATAATTACCCGAGGAAAAGCCAGCGTAGTAAAAAGAAAGAGCTCAATGTAAAATATCAAATAGTCTTTTTCTTCGTCTATGTGCCGCAACCCCACAGGACGTAGGCGATGACTGCTCTCCACAATTCCCCGTTCTTTGTAGCTCTTAATAAAATTTCTCTTTCTGTTATCTCTCCTAAACCCTTTTCTGTTATTTATTTACTCAAGCTCGCTAGGTAGGTTATATGTTATTTACCTTTGTTCCTCTTGCCTTCAATCTGTCTTGTGAGTATCAAATTTTCTAAGCCTACTTTTCTCATTATGTGCTCTAGAAAATTTAACTGTTTCTTCTTGATGTTAAGCGTAAGTGTTCTTTCTGTATCCATTTTATCTAAAACTTGCTCGTTGCTCGCATGATCGGTATATGGTATACTCAGCAACTTTCTGTAGAACCAAATTTCTTTTGCTTCAAGTATCTTCATCTGTGAGGAGATTGTCTAGCAATCACTGTCATATAAGTGAACTAATATTACGTAACAGTTCAGTACTCTTTTTTGTTTCTAACGAAATTTTTCTGTTTCTTAATACTCTGCTTAGCGTTTGGAAATGATATTCGAATGCGCCTTCGGTACAATTCAAAAAATTATAATAAATTCTTTACACACGTACCCCTGTTTTAACAGAGGACGGAAAGTGCGACATAATAATAGACAGAGAGCATCACTGGAAAATAAGAAAACTTAAGAAATCAGCACATATGCTAGGCCATAAATATCTCCTGAGCCGTCCAAGCATAGAAAAGAATACAATATGGGAACCAGTGATAAAGAGTGCTAGAGAAAAGCAATGAATAACAAACAAAATTGCAATAAAAGCTCTGGTAAAAAAAATGCAATACGACAATAATAACAGAAAATTTGCAGTATGAGCACTGGTAAAAATGGTTGTTGAGACATTAAGTTTATAAGTCCCAAAGATTCATATACAGATGTCTTCAAGGACACATGGCACAAGGATAAAGACATTGGTTAGATTCAGTGACAAGACCCAGAGTTGTGAGTTCAATATCAGTTCACCTATATGGCAGTGAATGCTGGACAATCTCCTCACAGATGAAGATATTTCAGGCAAAAGAAATTTGGTTCTACAGAAGGTTGCTGAGAATACCATATACCAGTCATGCGAGTCACGAGCAAGTTTTGGAGAAAATGGAAACCAAAACAACACTTATGTTTAACATTTGGAAGAGACAGTCGAATTTTCTAGAACACATAAAGAGAAACTGCAGCAGTGGTGAACAAAACTTGGGGAGTTGAGTTAAAGGGAAATAAAGTACGAAATAACTGTGACATCCGGAAGAGGCATGGCACGTGGAACTAGAACTAGAAATAAAAGGTTCGGTTCGAAATTCCAATGTCCTGAAGAAGGCCGAAACGTTGAGCATATGACAATAAAGATGAGGGTAACAGTCGTAATAATGTAAGTAAAATAAGATTTTAAGAAATGTTATTTTTCCTTATGAAATTATGCGCGCCATTCAAAATGACTAAACGCGCCTCCAATGACTGATTTATAGCGTGGATAAAGCGAAATTTGGCATAACATGATGCATATATGTATTATATTAAGCGTATGGTAGCGAGAGAAATCGAGGTTGGAATGTTTTGAGTCGAAACTGAATAGCCGAGGTTGTAGGTCAGGAAGTGGCAACGGTCGTTGAAACGTGCGGTCATGTTGACTGTTTGGTCGTCCTCAGAGCCTGCTTTTAAGCAGGTCTGGTAGTCCCAAGGGGCGTCTCTTTTACCAGCGGGAACGTTCGCGATTGGTCCCCGCCGGAGCTCACTCCGTAGACCGGACATGGTGCGTGGAGCCCAATGCGCAGAAAACGACTTTTGTTATTTCGTTTTCAGCCTTCGAGGCGTTCACATCCGACCAGCGTGCAGAATGAATCAGAATGAGATCTAATTGTGACCGAGTATCCTCGGTTGTCAAAAAGGGCGTAAAGCGAAGAAGCACTTAACATTTATTTATGTCGAAGATGTTTTAGCTTTCTCTAAGTAACCCTTTGTTTATCTTGCCTCCGTTGTCTACGTCCGGTACGATTAAATTATTTCCATTAGTTCTCTCGGCGTATTGCTTATATGGCTTGGCGCGATTATTTTTATTCAAATAATTTTCTCCACAGTACGATTATTTTGTTCCAGTTTGTTAAACCTATATAAAATTCCCCGTGAAATATTTATTTTCTCGACTAAGTTGAATAATTGTCAACGGAATGACTATTCCAGGCTGTACTTGTATTTGGCGCACGTTAAGAGGATTTCACTATCGGAGGTCGAGGTTTTTATCGTCTGCTGTGGAAGACTTGAAATATTAACGGTCATTTTTAGGAATGTATTTTTCATTACTTAAACGTAATTTCTACCAGATACCCGTATTTGTGTAGATGCGCTGTTTATTTATTAAACAGTATATTTATTTTCATCTACCAGTCTGAATATTCGAGAAATATTATTAGATAAATATGTGTTCTCCGACAAGATTCGAACCTGCGTTGCCCTAGGGAAGGGATCGGCAACCCCCGGGTCACATCCGGCCCGCGAAGGATTTTTGTCCAACCCGCCAGCTTAATACCTGGACACAAATTATGTAAATAATTTGTAGAGCAAGTTGCAGAAAAATATCATTTGGAGTTAATTGACTTAAAATCCGACGAAATTTTTGTAAATCAAAACTTCATTACGAATCTACGGTTGACTTCTACAAGAAATGTTTTGACAAACGGAAAACAGAAAAGACTGTTAAATAATACGAAAATGATAGTATCATTATTTGGAAGTACATATACCTGGGAACAACTTTTTTTGAAAATGAAATATACTAAAAGTCGTTTAAGAACAAGGGTGGGTGATGACCACCTGGATAATGTTTTACTCCTGTCATCAACAACTATTTCACCTGATGTGAAAAAGTTATCAAACAATAATCAGAAACAAATGTCTCATTAAATAATTTCGAACTGTATTTCGTTTTTAGTAAGCAATTTGCATTTTTTGCTGATTGTGTTGTTATTCTGTTATAAAATAAGGAACCTTGTTTAAATAATATTAGGTTGGTGCAAAAATAATGACGTAATAATGTCGTTTTTTGACGTATTTTTAACGTCAAAAACGACATTATTACGTCGTATTTTTGCACCAACCTAATATAACATAAACTTCGTTGTTTTTTCTTTAAACTTCCAGACCAAGGCAGCCTTCTGGACAAAGCAGTCTGAGATCAAGTCCATTTGTTATAATACATTTTTTTTAAGCGTTTCACCCCAAGCAAGGCGGGAAGCCACTAGGACGCAAGAGGTTACAGAAGATTTGGAGCAAGATCAGATAGGAGTGATAGAGGAAAGGATGAGGAGAAGGATAGTGGATAGATCAAGGCAACTGGAGATGTCGATTGACATTACATTTGAATAGTTGGAGATTATAGCACTCAAGGAAACTGGAATAGGGAAGGGAGTTCCACAGTTGAGAGGTGCGAGACATGAAGCTATTGAAGTAGAAGAGACGGCTACATTTAGTAGTTTCGACAGTGAAAGGGTGAGAGCGGGATGCCAGCCTCGTAGGGCGCTTGAATTCATGAAGTCTGGGAACCAGCGAATGCAGCTCCTCGGGGCAATTTCCATGAAAGTATTTGTAAAAAAGACAGAGAGAGGCGACGGCGCGTCTGTGAGAGAGTGACTGTAGACGAGATGCCAGAACAGGGCCAATTATATTGCATACCCGCCTCTGGAGATTATTGGATATCATTGCCCTCCTCCAAGACAATGCAAAGCTTGCTGGCCGGCTCTCTCCAAAAGGTTGCCGACCCCTGCCCTAGGGGAAACCGTCATTACATCTGACGTGCTTTGACCGCTCGGCTACAGAAAACCTACGGCCAAGAAAAGCTCGAATAGTTCTGTTAAACACAAATTTTTCCCCATTTTCGAAACATAAAATGGTTATAGAATTATAATAAATAATTATCGCTCTACTTTCGGTATCGAGCCCTCTTTGAATTAATGCAGTGAACGTTAGACTTTATATATTACTTTCGTTCTCATTGCATCGGATATATATATATATATATATATATAATTATCTATTTAAAAATATGATTCCATCGCTACATAAGAGTTCTCATGTTTCAAAACAAGAGCCGAAAACTTCAATATAATTAACTTTTATGTAGCAATGGAATCATATTTTTAAATAAATAATTATATTTATGCTCTACTTTTGTATCGAGCACTGTTTTTTTTTTAATAATAACAAAGATACTAATAACTTTGGATTATTTACCTAACGAGTTCTTTCCTATTTTCTATATATTTTTACACTTATATATATGACATAACAATTCATATTGTTTCAGGTGGCTTGACGATTGCATCTAGCATGAAACAAACTGTCGCCTCTAAGTGTTGACTTCTAGGTTCCTTATATATATATATATATATATATATATATATATATATATATATATATATATATCCTAAAAGAACCAGGAACTACCCACCTAGGTTACACGTAAATGGATCTTCGGGGTAAGTTGGTTAAAGAGGAAATGACACGAAATATATTTATTGATAAAACCAACACTAAAAACTAAAATTAGCATAAACCTAAAATACCATAAAACCACGTGACAAAAGACGAAAGTACCAATTAATAAAAAACAACGAACCAGAACCTCTATTCCCAATAACCAGGATTTCATAAGAATTCCTTATGAAATTCTGCTTAATGGTTCTGTGTTTTTTATTTTTATTTTTTTAAATTGGTTCTGGCTCTTTATGATTTATTTTATTTACCTTTGCTCTACTTAGCGTATTGAGCACTCTAGGTTTTATCTAAGTTACTCGCTTGGTTTTTTGGATTGGAAATTTAAGACAATGGACGATTTTTTTCGCCCTGTTCGGATGATTCTGGCACTTTCTTATTTTTTCCCCAATATTTTCCTCGGATACCAATTTGTTTTGATATACTTGAAAATTGTACCATCCGTGTTTTTTTTCACCAACCTAGTATAATTTTTAGTATAATATATATTTTGAAAATATACGTAATACTCTACGTTGGTTTCACAACTCGGAGTTTCATGCCATCTGCAATCCTCAGGTACAATTTTGGGTCCACACCGTTTGTTTAATACTTCTGGTTATGGCGTAGTCTTAAATGTTAATCTGTGCCAAAATTCAAATCCAAAATTAAACTAAAATTCATTTAAATACTTAGCAACAATAATAATCTATGCTAACAATAAGATATCTCGCGATAACTATAGAAAAATGTAGAAAAGTATAAATACGAAAGTATAAATGTAAAAGATGCAAAAATTTACTAATCCAACATGTTTATTTCTATATAGATAATTTGAAAAATATAAAGTATATATATGAAAAAGTACAAAAACAAGTACACAAGAAAAATAATAAAGTACAATAATTAGTACAAAAAGTGTAAATATAAAATTTAGGTCCAAGCAATTAAATATAAAACAGGTTTGTTACTATAGAACTCTATGAATTATAAAAAAAAACTATAAAAATAAGTAGAAAATGAGTAAAAAAAGTACACAAGAAGAAAATTTAAAAGTACGAATGTATAATTGTACATTCACTAATTCAATAGGTTTTGGGCGATAATAATGTGGGAAGTGTAAATACAAAGAGTAAAAAATTAAGTGCAAAACTTATAAAAATACAAAAACTTAAAAAAGTTACTAAAATAAACACAAAAAGTATAAATACAAAAAGTACAAAAATAAGTACAAATCAATTAAAAATACAAAAAGTTACACAAGATACTAAAATAAACACAAAAAGTACAAAAATAAGTACAAATCAAATAAAAATGCAAAAAGTTAAACAAGATACTAAAATAAACACAAAAAGTACAAAAATAAGTACAAATCAAATAAAAATGCAAAAAGTTACACAAGATACTAAAATAAACACAAAAAGTACAAAAATAAGTACAAATCAAATAAAAATGCAAAAAGTTACACAAGATACTAAAATAAACACAAAAAGTACAAAAAAAGTACAAAAAAAAATAAGTTACAAATCTAAAATAAAAAAAAGTACAAAAAATAAGTACAAATCAAATAAAAATGCAAAAAGTTACACAAGATACTAAAATAAACACAAAAAGTACAAAAATAAGTACAAATCAAATAAAAATGCAAAAAAGTTACACAAGATACTAAAATAAACACAAAAAGTACAAAAATAAGTACAAATCAAATAAAAATACAAAAAGTTACACAAGATACTAAAATAAACACAAAAAGTACAAAAATAAGTACAAATCAAATAAAAATGCAAAATGTTACACAAGATACTAAAATAAACACAAAAAGTACAAAAATAAGTACAAATCAAATAAAAATACAAAAACTTAAACAAGTTACTAAAATAAACACAAAAGGTATAAATACAAAAAGTACAAAATAAGTACAAATCATATAAAAATACAAAAAGTTACACAAGTAATAAAATACAAAAAGTACAAAATAAGTACAAAGCGTATAAAAATACAAAAACGAGTAATAAAATACTATAAATACAGAAGTAAAATCTAACAAGTTTATTACAATACAAATAAATGCAAAAAGTGTAAATACAGAATTAAGATGGCAATCCAGTAATGTTATTACACCACACTTAAATACAAAGAGCATAACTCAAATAAAAAAAAAGGTATAAAAAATGTACAAATACAAAAGCAAGGTACAAAATCAAACAGGTTCCTTAGAATAAATATAAATATGAAAATATACAAAAATAAGTTCATAAAGAATAAATGCAAATTTTATTGCACCTTGATGTTTGTCTACCTGTTGTATCATATAATTAGAATTATTTTGTAATCGTACTGAAACTTAAACAAAATAATTCTTAAGGAATTAGTGGATGTTTTTAAACCGATATTACTTGTTCCTGTAAACGTTATAGTTACGTGGTACCCTTGTTTGAGTAGACGTCCCTGTATTTTTAAACAGTAGAATTAATATCGACCGGCCTAGAAATCAAAAAGTCCTACAAAAGAAAATGCGCTTCCTGACAAAAATCGAGCGATTATTCTGTTTCCTGTCAGTGAAAAAACTTCCAATGTACGAGACGCCATCACGACAAAGCAAAGCACAATCCTCCTTCAATTATTTATAATTCATTCTTATAGTAAAATCATTTACAACGCATTCTTATACTAAAATTATTTAGAGTGCATTTCTATTGTAAAATCATTTAATATGTATTCAATAGCTAAAGTTATTGACAATGTATACTTATACTAACGTCATTTATAGTGCATTTTTATATATTCATTTAAAATGTATCACAATAATGAAATAATTTCAAATGCATTCTTATGCTAAAATCATGTCTAATATATTCTTATAGTAAAATCATTTATAATGCATTCTTATAGTAAAATCATTTATAATACATTCTAATAGTAAACTAATTTCCAATGCATTCTTATGCTAAAATCATGTCTAATATATTCTTATAGTAAACTCATTTCCAATGCATTCTTATAGTAAACTCATTTCCAATGCATTCTTATAGTAAACTCATTTCCAATGCATTCTTATAGTAAACTCATTTCCAATGCATTCTTATAGTAAACTCATTTCCAATGCATTCTTATAGTAAACTCATTTCCAATGCATTCTTATAGTAAACTCATTTCTAATGCATTCTTATAGTAAACTCATTTCCAATGCATTCTTATAGTAAACTCATTTCCAATGCATTCTTATAGTAAACTCATTTCCAATGCATTCTTATAGTAAACTCATTTCAATGCATTCTTATAGTAAACTCATTTCCAATGCATTCTTATAGTAAACTCATTTCCAATGCATTCTTATAGTAAACTCATTTCAATGCATTCTTATAGTAAACTCATTTCAATGCATTCTTATAGTAAACTCATTTCCAAATTCTTATAGTTCATTTCCAATGCATTCTTATAATAAACTCATTTTCGAATGCATTCTTATAGTAAACTCATTTCTAATGCATTCTTATAGTAAACTCATTTCCAATACATTGTTACGCTAAACTCATTTCTAAAACATTCTTATAGTAAAATAATTTATAATGCTTTATTCTCCTAAGATCATTTACAATCCATTCTAATGCTGAAATCATTTTTAATACATTCTTATAGTCAAATCATTTAAAATGCATTCTTCTGCTAAAATCATTTCCATTGTATTCTTATGGTAATGATAAAATTTTCATATAGGAATCGTTTGGAATCCATTGACCAAACAACGTTATTGTTGGTTGAAGTTTTAAAAATAGTTTTTCTTAAAAAGCTTTCAGAAACTTAGATTTTTCAAAGCCACTATCAGTTAACCCTCTGACTTTTGTTTTTGGTATTATGGAATATTAATAGCTTATCTCATTATTCAGTGACATGCTTTACCTATTTTAGTTGTTGCTGCTAGTGAAAGCGTTCAAGTGATGTTTTTGTTATTCATTTTCGTTATTTATTCCTGTGGGCTTCAGTTCTCAACTTGGTATATATGCTGACATTACAACCATTTACTCCTGTCTCGATAGTAAGTCTGCTCAGTTCAATAAGGTTAAACTGGCGGCTGATGTCAACAACGGCCTACAGTCTGTTGATAACTGGCGCAAAGAATGACCCTTTTAATACCTGTAAAACAAAACTAAGCTCTATTAATCATCTGAGAGACCCCTTTCTGCTTTCCATCAGAAGAGAAGCTCGTTACACCTTCTCGGGCTAACATTATCTGTTGACATGGAAGTGGAAAACTATTGAATCCATCGATAGGTCAGCTGCTAGGAAAGCTGTTTTATTATGTCGTGCTAGACAATTTTTTCTCTTCAGAATCTAGCCTACATATCTATATGTCTACAATTTGTCCATGCTTGGAATATTGTTGTCGCATATGGTCCGGTGCTCCCGCTATATATTTGGAGATTCTTGATAAAATCCAAAGAAGAATCAGCAATGTTATTGGTCCTGACCTAGTATCTCGGCTTCAGTCACTTTCTCACTGCCGTAAAGTTGCTTTCCTGTGCCTTTTCTATAAATACTTTCATGTTAATTGTTCGGATGAGCTCTTCGCTATATAAATACTCATTGGGGCCAGTTTTTAAATTGTTGTTTTATTCCCCTCCCCCACAGACAATGAATTGTACATATGCGGACTAGTTAGGTTTTTCATAGAGGCAATGAGGTATTATGGTGAATGTAATAAGAAAGGCAAGTAAGAATGTGTTGTTTTGGTGTCAGGAATATTGTTGTATGTTTGGGTCAGTGTTTGTGGCTAACTAAGTTTAATATTAAGATAAAAGAAAACCGTCCTTTTCCCCATTCCGCATTTTTGGCCTTGTGCCACATTTTCTGTATTTGAAGCGGAAATAAATATCGCTCTTCGCTATATGAATAGTTTTGTACAGTTTTTGTAAATATTCATTAGGGTTAGATTTTTAAATTTGTTGTTTTATTCCCCTCCCCTCAGAGACAATGAATTGTACATATGGGGACTTGTTAGGACTTTCATAGAGACAATGTGGTATTATGGAGAATGTAGTAAGAAATGTAAGTAAGAATGCATTGTTCTGGTGTAAGGAATATTGTTGTATGTTTGGGTCAGTGTTTGTGGCTAGCTAAGTTTAACGTTAAGACAAATGAAGACCGTCTTTTCCCCCCATTCCTCATTTTGGCCTTGTGCCACATTTCTTTAGCAGAATAAATATCCTTCTTAGTTAGACTTCATGAATTTAAGCGCAGTACTAGATTGCCAACAAGGATTTACCAATTTACAGTTGAATTGGTTAGGTATAACCGTAAGTTCTATGTTAACAACTTCTTTTCTCGCACTTCTAGCTTGTGGGTCTCTTTTCTGTGTCCATGTTTTTCAATTAAGTTTAATCTTCAGAAATTTAAATGAAGTGTCAATCGTTATATACTGTTTTTCCGGATGAGTCTTCCATTACTCTCGCTCTTTCACGCCCATTAACCCCTTGTGTCTTAGAGGCTTTACTGTCTTGCATGGAGTAAATCCGATTAAAAAAAAACATTGGTAAAACTCTGTTTGCGATTTCGTAGCACCATTTTATAGGGGTGATGAATTATTATCTTCTTTATGATTTATACAATTAACTCATTTGAAGTCATTAACACGAATTCCATTGTTAAAATGTTGACTTGCATGATAGAATCTGACGTAAATTGTTACTTGTTTGAGTCCTTCTTTTAGGGTTACTTTTTGGTAATGAACGTCATCTATTTAGAATTCTAGTTGGAATTTCATACGTGTTTGCCTTCCATCTCCTCCATCTCAGAAGCGAAATCCGTTGGTGCAAACATACTGGACGCACTGACCTCAATTGTTTATCTACCTACCCGTAACGTCACACCGTAAACAAGCCCTTATACTAGAGGAAATAAAAAAAGACCGCGAAAAGACAAATGAGTTGCATTGTTAGCAAATAGTAAAAGCATTTTAAGCCGGTGGACATCCATCTATAAAAAAAAAGGAAGGAAAAAAAAAGAAAAAAGAAAGATCTCTCAGAAATTACCTCTTCAAATTTGCCGCCGACTGCGATCACCTGTCGTTAGTATAGACAGGTGCCCGTATCTACCCGGAAAAAAAAACTCACAATAGCAATTAAATGGGTCTTTAAATCTACCTGCTTCTTAGAAGAGTGATATGATCGATTAAAAAAATAATTAAAAAGTAACAACAATGAAAAAAAAAAAAAATCACTGGTGCACCACTGTTGGTGGGGAGGTAATGAGTCTTAAACTGTGGGTCTTAAATCTTGAATTGTGGCAACGGAACAGAGTAAAAGCTATTTAAAAAAAAACAAAAAAAAAACTTCTTTTAAGTCATCACACACACATACATAATGTTTAATTAATAAAAAAACCTATTTAAAGTCCTGTCATTTAATATTTAAAACTATAATAAAACACACTGCTCATTAAAATGTGTGCCGTTCACACACACACACACACACACACACACACACACACACACACACACATACACACACAGACACACACACACACACACACACACATATATATATATATATTATAGGATTACACACACACACACACACATATATATTGTCATCCACAGACAGACTGTTTCGCTGTATCACAGCTCATCAGTGTGGCTAGACATCCGATTGCCTCAAGCCGAGATCGAAACCCGACTGATTTGGCATCAAGGTTTATATATATATATATATATATATATATATATATATATATATATATATATATATATATAAAAAAGAACAGTAACATATATAATCCGGTGTTCTTATTGATATTTTTATTTTTACAAAACAGTGCTCAATGTAAATTTACAGAGCATAAATATTATAAATTAACTGGTTGAAAATATGTTTTTTTTCGCTACACAGTAATAACCATGTTTCAAAAATGGAAGCTAAAAACTTCAAATTTAAATTAAAATTAAAACCGGAGAGAAATCAACGGTAAACCCACCACTATATTTCCCGAATTATTTTCCACCCTGCAACCTCTCTCTCACAAACGAGATGTGGCAAGCCCCTAACTGTTCTATCGCAACTTCCATGGAAAGTGCTCAAACGAACCACATTCTACTTAGTTCTAACCTCCACGGCTAGGACCCGCCATGCTACGCACATTGTAGCGAACCACCCCCATTCTTCCGTATTCCATTGGTGAGAAGTACATTCCCCTCAAGCAGCCTCTTCCCGCGAACCTCTGCTGTGTGGAACCGACTTCCAAGAATATGTTTTCCCGATCACTACCATCTTAACCCGTTCAAGGATTAACCGTTATCTTCCCTACCTCTCCGCCGTCCTGGGTATGACGATAAACTACGTCCAGCATCAAGGCCTTTGATCAGGAAGTTTTGAAGAGCATCGAACCACCTCTTAATTGCTGGTGTTCCCAGGTCCACCCTGACCCTGGGTGGTAGCACTTGTTAGGGTCCCAGCCATGGGCAAATAGTTTACCACTAAACTGAGGTAAAAAGCATTATAAAATTAGAAAAATAGGTTTTAATACCAGAAATACTTTGTAAAAAGAAAAAAAGAAGTTATTACCAGTGATAAATTTTTGAAGGAAAAAAGAAATATTACCAGCAATACGTTTTTGAAAAAAAAAAATATTGCCAGCAATACATTTTTTGAAATAATATTACCAGCTATACATTTTTGAGGAAAAAAATATTACTAGAAATAGATTTTTGACAAAACATTACCAGCAATAAAAAATTTGTCTGTATCAAATAACCTATTGAGGTTGATATGCCATAAAACAAACCAAACCAAACCCTACTTGTTCGCATAAAATGTGTGCCTTACTCTGTAACCCTCTACCTTGATTGGCTCCAGGGCCTTGTAAAGGGTGAACATCCATCTAAAAAAAGTCATGGAAATTTCATCCTTTAAAAAAGACAGAAACAAAAAAGTTGTCATTTAAATGCCATCAGTGCTTAAATCACTGAGATCAGCAATCGTCTAATAGGCGAATAATTCTAGCAGGTGACTGATAAAAAATATTAATCATTATTAACAAGTAGCTATCAAGTATGTACGATGAAAGATAATAAAAAAGACGGCGATGACGTTTTTTTTTTTTTTTCAGAAAAAGAAAGTTTTCAATATACAGTTTTCATTTTGTGCGCCAAAAATCGTGCAAGTTAAAAGTTTACACAATTTATAATTGCTTGTTAGATATAACGCTTCCTTTCTTATCAGATAAGTGCTGTGAAGGAATAAAATAAATTGAGTGAAGCGGCAGAGATATCAGCTATGGAAGACCTGATGGACTATAATATTATATTGCCGGCGGAAGATATGTAAAACGAAAGCATACATTATAGGGATTGTCAATATAATTTATTCAAACTGTTGGTGTCATCTTGATTACACCATGTAACAAAATTTTACTTTTCTCTTGTTTTTGGTCAGTAAGTGTTATTTCTTAATTTTTTTTGACTAGAAAGCAAAAGAAATCACTATGATTCCCTTTAGACTATGCTTTTATGCCTTGCACGTCGAACGTTTGAAAGTAACATATTTTCCATTACATTCCAGACAGATATAGTACCGCGTTCTGAAGGAGAATTTTCTAGAACGTTCGAGAAATTTCTAAAAGGTTCAAGAATTTCTAGAATATTCTGGCTACCAAGCATATACTACATCGGACAGGAAGTCTCTGATTGGGATGCTTTGAGGGGCGTGGAACCACCTCTTAATTGCTGTTGCTTCCAGGTCCACCCTGACCCAGGGTGGTAGCACCTGTTAGGGTCCCAACTATGGTCATATAGTTAACCTTCAAACTGGGGTCAAAACACTATGAAAATATTAAAAAATTTATAGTAAAAATACCAGCAATACATTTTCATAGTAAAAATATTACTAGCAATACATTTTTGTAACCCCCACACCAAAAAAAAAAAAACAAAAAAAAACGAACAATATATTTTTGTAAAAACTAAACAAAAAATTCCCATCAATACAATTGTTAAAGAAATTACTAATTTAAATGACCCATAAAGAGATTTTAGACAAATAAACAAAAAACATGATTGGAGATTATATTTTGGGGCTGATTCTTGAAAGTATTTTGCCATATGAGCATAAATTGCAAAAAATATTGATTTCTAAATTTTTGTGGTATCTCTTATGTAGTCCTAGAACAAATAAATGCTATTTTCGAATCATATATCGTTTTGTTCCTACTTTGCTTGAACGAGAATGTTCACATTCGCCATTTTTCCCAATGGGGATTGGTAAATTTCAGATAGATCATTATTCTGCTCAGAAAAGCAAAGTCAGAAGAAAATATTAGCCATTTTTCATAATTTCCCGGCGTAAGCAAATAGGAAATAACAGTTGCTACCCAAGGGCAAAAATCGTGTTACAGAGTGTCATTATAGACTAGAAATTATTATTTTTTAATCAGTTCATTCCAAGCAAGGCGATAATGCCACCAGACGCTAGGGGATACTGGGGGTATTTTTCAGTGCACCCACATCGCATCCAAATGTGACATAACGTCAGTTTGAAGTGGGTTTAATACCGTAGAAAAAATTGCTAGGAGACACCTCAGCACTTTCCCTTTTTGGAGACATCTCAGGCGCCGGGTAATGATCCCTAAACCCCTTCCGAAGGAGAGATACTGCATGGAGGAATGGTTTCCTGGAGCTTGAGGTTAATATTATTTTCAACTGCACCCGACAGAAGCGATAGAAGAGAATTATAAGGAGAGCAAATCAATCCTAAACAGGAAACAAGGATAAACCTCTACTCCTTGTTTCAGCTTTAAATAATCTACAAAGTGTTGACAAACCGTAAAAAACAAACAAGCAAAATATTAAGTCAATGATTAAATAAGCACCTTGAAAGTTTCTACGATTTTAAAATACCCGTGGAAATTCATCTGTCGCACAAATATTTGAGCTTAACAACTTTATAAAATATTGCAATAACAATCATGACTATGTAATGATTAACAAGCTTGTCTCGCTAGATCAATTACGACTGATTAGTGAATTCGATCCTCAATTGGTGCCCATACCTTCATCTTTGTGCCAGACCTAAGCTACGCTTAGTAAATCACCATAAATATGAATGCAGGTCTTTATTTAAAGAAGTAAGAGGGTACAAATGAGAAGATTAAAAACTGACGAACTTTCCATTTATCACACGTTAAACAGATGAGTGTTATCTTCACTTTATTCCCCGGAAACCAAATAGCGCATTTGAAAATTGTTGTAGCATACGTACGGACGATAATGGGTATAGCCCCTTCACATAAATACAGTAGTAAATACTGTATGTTGGTTTGCAGTTGGAGATTCGTTTCCAGGTGTGCTTGTTAAACTCTCTGCCTCCGGACAGAGAGGATACCCAGACGAGCCTATGTCGAAGGGCAGAGTCGGATACCCCACATTAAATTCGGTCTTGTGTCACATCTGACCGCGTGGGGCGGTTGGTAGATATCTTGCAGTTAGAGATTCGTCTCCAGCTGTGCTTGCCAAACTCTCTACCTCCAGGCGGAGAGGATCCCGAGACGAGGCAGTGTCGAAGGGCATAGTCTCGTCTCGGGAAACAGCTACCCGACCCCATTTTATATGGGGTCTACGGCGAATTTTTGGCCGAGACTACGGGCTTGGGTACCCCACATGAAATTTGGCCATGTGCCACATCTGACCGAGTGGGGCAGTTGGTAGATATCCTGCAGTTGGAGATTCATTGTGGAATTCACTTGACTCACTTCTAGCAGTTGATTACTTCTTCTACGCGCTGCTGGCGAATCTTATATGTGTTGTTCTTGTCCTAAGTATTATCGTTCATTACCAATCTTCGTGCGATTACCACAGCTATAGCTTTTCTTCCGCTTTTATCCTTAAATAGCAATAGTCCATTGTTTATCTGAGAGAATAGCAATACATAGCGTTTGTGCTAAATACCTGACTAAAGAGCAAAGAGAATTATAATTTGATGTTATTATAGACACGAGGTTTCATCATCAGGTGTCAATTGTTTAACACAATTATTTTCAAGTAGTGTGCCGTGGCAGGATCGTAGGTGTACCGCGAAAATTGTCATTAATTAAATTAATTTTCGAAAGAGATCCAAAGCCCAATAAGTTCAAATATCAAAATTAAAACTTCTTTAAATTGATTATACATCATTGTTATTAATATGTCCCGAAAAGGGATATATTTGTTCGAAGTAGCAAAGTCGTTTTGGACTACTGTAACCGAGTAGGACAATCTAGCAGGTAACCGTAATGGACTGGTCCTCGTCGTAGTGGTAGGCAATAGGCGTCGTCCTACCTCCACATCAGTCTGTATTTATGGCTGATACCAGCCAATCATATTACTGTGAAGGGGAACCCAGGTGTATGCATAGACATTACATCAGTTATAATAAATAAACGTATACATAATATATAAAGTGGGTGGGGTGTGCGAAATGTGGTCGTGCGACACGTTCATAGATGTCGCGATTTGGCAAGGACTTGCCGATGAAAATCAATATATGTAGAAATCGTTCATAGTTGATTCCGGGAATAACTCGGCAAATGCTCATTGTGCTCATATCGAATTCTGCCTGAAGTAATGCAGATGTGTAGCACGTACTGAAAGTATTTTTTTATTCTGATTGCATAACGTTCAATTAAAATGAACATGTTTTTAAATTAAGAAACCAAATTTAGGAAACGTCGTAGTGAACATATGTTAAAAATAAAGTCAAGCTCAGATAGTAAATGTTAAATTATAATTACCGCATATACTCGCGTATCATGCGACTTTTAAAGACCTAAGTTTGAAGTTAATTTTAATAGGGTTGCATCATATATGAGATTTAAAATTAGCGTATGTACTGCTGGCCCTGGCTACGCCGTTGACTAAACTATATATCCATTTACTCTAGTCAAATTAGCTTCAAAATTAGGTCTTCAAAGGTCGTATGATACGCGAATATATACGGTATAATAAACAGAAAAATGTTTTTTTTAATAATTTTAATTGTCTTTTTATTACAAATTGTACTAAATTGTTTTGTTTGTGTTAATAAATAAATCATAAAAATTATACTCTTTTTTACTCATCATAATTTGAGTGTGCCACGGAAGTTTTACTATAGGTTTCTAGGATGGGATAAAAAAAAAGATTGAAAAACATTGCTAGAAAAAATGATTTTTTTTAGAGATCTATTATCCCGTTGTAAACATTTTTTAAAATGTCGCTTTTACTTATTTTGTAGACTGACACCTCTTTTACTAATTCTTAGTTAGGACTCATACAACAATCCTTCAGTAACCCTCTACAGTAGCCCTGAGTGGCGTTTGGGCCTTGTATTAATAAATACAAGGCCCAAACGCCACCAGGGCTACTACTGAAGGATTGTTGTATGAGTCCTAACAGGAGTTCAAAAGTACAGTTTATGAGAAGATATCGGAAAGATAAGAGTTAACCCTAGACTTGAAGAGGTTAAGATTGTATTGATCGGGGAAAGCACTCTCTTGGGAATCTGTTCGACAAAGTAGCGTTTCTTGGGAAGAAATTGTCCTAATGGAATACGAGGGAAACGAAGATGATTGGTCCTCTAGTGTATGTGGAATTGGGGGGAAAGTTTTAGAAGCTAATATTCAATAATAAATAAATAATGAAAATGAAGTGTTATGATTTATTTTGAAAATGAATGACACAAATGACACAGCTAAATATCATTGTCATAGATTGAAACCAATAAGATAAATTTAGTCTTCTCTTCCGTTTTCAATTCTAGGGGAAAAATGGCGGAAACGCTTAAGCTCCTCCCTCTCCCGTCACTTATCCTACTATATAGCGACTTAACACGGCAAAGTCTTTCTGTTAGTATAAAGTGTTAATTCAATCAGTTCGGCATATTTTCGTTACTCAGAAATAATATATTGAATAAAAACGGTTTTTTCTTCATGACAAATATTGTCTGAAGCATTTGTAAGCTAAGCAGTGTGTAAAGTGTATAGCATACACTGTACAATGTATGGAGACTGAACTACTTGTAAAAAAATAGAGAAAATTTTTTCAGCGACTAATTTTTAGAGTAGCATTTATGAGGCTTTTCTCAAACCACGACAAAATCCGAAGATATTGACTTTTTTTATCGATTTAAAAGCGGAGTCCTGTAAAATAAATACAATCACAAATCGACCTCTGACTTATCTGGACTTAGTTTGTTATTTATAAATGTCAAGTTTGAAACTGTGCTTATGTCATTGATATCTACACATGTTTTATTCTGAATTTAATTTTTTTTTAAATATTTGTTTAAAAAAACCTTAGGGGTGCATTTTTTCAGAAGCACATGCATAAATATTGGGGAATAATAATTATATTACTCATCTTAAATGAAGAATAAACGGACATATACTGATGTGCTTGATATATATATATATATATATATATATATATATATATATATATTTGAAGATGATGAGACAAAATTCTAGGAAAAAATGGCGGAAAACGCTTAAGATCCTTCCCTCCCTCCCTCACTTAGAGCGACTTAGATGTATCCTAACTGCGAAGTCTTTCTGTTAATTCATTCAGTTCGACATATTTTTCCTTACAAATCCTTTTACCCAGTACAAGGTCCAAGCGCCATGGAAGGTAGAGGGTTAATGAAAGATATTATTGTTTGAGTGTTAGAGGAGGAGGTAAAAAGTGCAATTAATGATGAGACATCGGAAAGATAACAGTTCACACAATACATGAAGACATTAAAATTGTCCAGCTATGGAGAGACAGGGTTCTATAGCCCTGGAAGGACAACTCTGAATTAAAAAACTGCGGAGGGTCGTTTGGGGACCTTGTGGCACGTATTCGGCCCTTCAAAAAGTGTGGAAGGATCTGCACAAAACCTTCACCACTATAATCAAATCCTAGGAACTGCTTGACCCTCATACGTCGAATTCGATGGGAGAGTCGAGTAATATATATATATATATATATATATATATATATATATGTAATTTTTGGTTAATTGGTTTTACATATCAAAACTATTCTTTTTAAGCATATCACTCAATGCAAGGCAGTAAAGCCGCTAAGACACAACGTGGTTACTGGGTGTAAAAGAATAAGAAAAAACAAAAACTTTATTAAGAAATGAGACAACAGACGAGCAATCAAGAAGGCAGCAGATAACGATTGACATTGCATTTACATTTTTTGAAGATTTAAGCGAAAAATCATTTAAGATCATAAAAGAAGCGATGGAAGAAAAGGTAAACGTAACAAAACGATAGCATTCGACAAACAAATCTACAAAAAAGAATTCTGGATTGCCGAAAAACAAAATTAAAAATGAAGGATAATCTTATCAAATGTCAAAAATATTTATTCACTGCGTAGATAAGCGACTATTTAGACATCGCTTGATTGTTGACCTTATCACGATTTGTACGCGGAGGGTCAATAATCTACCGCCAAAGAAATTAGTCCTCTTCATTCCCACCACAGATTTAGGAGTGAGTCATAAGTTAAGAGCAGGATTTTTCTTCTCAGCACAGGGTGGGTAACAAGGCTTATTTACCAACCTGTCAATTGAATGAGTCAACAAATTTAAGAAAATCAATAAATTTTTTAAAAATATCTGTTGTCGCTTTTGAGTTGAAGATACCGCTTTCAGATATAAATGACATGAAATAGCTACACATGCCAGGCGACAATGACGAGAGTTGTATGCAGTTGTTGTTAAAACAAATTTTATCGCATGGGGAGATTATTGTTAGCGAAGATAAAAATACCCCGGGAAATTGAGCGCGAAACATCGCTTCCTCTGTGTTTATTAGTTTAGCTAATATTCTTAAGAAAGGCATGAAGCCAGTACATGGTCCTAGGTATGACGATAAATTACATCCGACAGCAAGGACTCTGTCGGGGAATTTTGAGGAGCGTAGAACCACCTCTTAATTGCTGTTGTTCTCGTGCGCACCCAAACCCGGGGTAGTAGCACCTGTTAAGGTCCCAGCTATGGGCAAATAGTTAACGTCCAAACTGGGGTCAAAATACTATAAAAGTATAAAAATAGATGTTTCTAGTAAAAATACCAGCAATATATTTTTGAAGAAAAAATATTACCAGTAATATATTTTATAAATTACTTGCAATACATTTTTGATAAAAGAAAAAAATATTACCAGCAATAGTTCCTCTCGACAAAAAACCTCTTTACAAAAACACGTCAATGAAACTCATCTACGTGTTGATTTCTTACAAAGCATACATATTCTATTCATATGAATCTACCCTATAAATCTTGTCGGCATTAAAAAACCCATTGAGGTGTTTATATGCCATAAAACAAAATGAACCAAACCAATCTGCTTAGTTTTTGGAATGCATCTTTGGCTATCCCGATCTGCCTTCAGATTTCAGTGTCGTCCTCCGTTAAAACACTTTCTATATATTTATTGTACGTAAATGTGTTGAATTAAGTGCATTAACAAAGAAGGTAGTTACGTTGAAAATAATTATTTTGCTGCATAAAACGTCCCCTGTTAAAACATTTCCTATGCTGCCTTAAAAAGGTGAAATAGCAAACCAGTATAAATACATATGTCACTCGACAAAAACCTTCTTTACAAAAATACGTCAATGAAACTTGACCTCCTACAAACTGCTTTCTTATTGAATACATATTATATTCATATGAACATATCCTATAAAACTTGTCGGTGTTAAATAACCCACTGAGGATGATAGGCCTTCAAACAAAATAAACGAAACCAAACCAAACTGAAGCCAATTCAAACAATTATATATTCCGTCAACAGATTTATTTAACATATCTTGTTAACAGAAAGAAAGAAGCGAGCGAGCGAGCTGTGAAGATAAATCAAGAATTCATGTAAGTTATTGATATTTATACACAGAATCAATACAGAGAAAAATACCAGGACCCTGCAACCTCTGACTTGGTTTTACAGTGCGGTTCACCCTGTATAAGGTTAGAGAGTCACTCGAAATAGAGGTTACAGAGGAAGAAGCAGTGTTTATGTGGATATCAGACGAACATAACGGTGAAACTTAGTCAAGTTAAGATTGTAGTGATCGGGAAAACATCATACTGACAGACGGTTCCACAGAGGTTCGCGGGACAAAGCTGCTCGAGGGTGGGGGAACTTATTTCTCAACAATGGAAGATAGAGGAAATGCGGGTGGTACGATACAATGGGAGAGACAGGGCGGGTACTAGCAGTGAAAATAGGAACGGGTGGGATTAAGGAAAGTACATATTGCCTAATAGCGTTGAATGGATATAACAACAGAACAGTTCCGGCTGTGAGTGATCAGTACGCAGGAGGAAATAATAGGTCAAAGACGAGGACGCGGAGAAAAATGTTCGAACTCTACAAAAATTAGAAAAATCGGAGAGGGCAGCATTAGAGAAAATATCGAAGAAACATAATGCACATTAGGATAACAAAGAGATGTGTGAACGGGGAATTAGCTAAATTGGTAGAGGGCTCGCTTTGCATGCAAGAATTACCAGGATCGAGGCCCGGATTCTCCAATGTAATTTTACAAGATTTGCAAAAACAGCCAACAATAAACGTTCGAGAATTACGGTGTAAATCTTCAGAGGTAGAAACTTACTTTATATACTGTGTAGTGTTCGAGGAAACGTCATGCACTTTCGGTTAACCAAGAGATTCGTGAACGGGGAATTAGTTCCAGTGGTAGAGCGCTCGCTTTGCATGCGAGAGGTACCGGGATCGATGCCCGGATTCTCCAATGTAATTTTACAAGATTTGCCAAAACAGCCGACAATAAACGTTCGAGAATTACGGTGTAAATCTTCAGAGGTAGAAACTTACTTTATCTACTGTGTAGTGTTCGAGGAAACGTCATGCACTTTCGGTTAACCAAGAGATTTGTGAACGGGGAATTAGTTCAAGTGGTAGAGCGCTCGCTTACCATGTGAGAGGTACCGGGATCGATACCCGGATTCTCCAATGCTTTTGTACAACTTGTATTCTTTCAACTGTCTTTAGCATAAGATAAGTATTCGAAAGGGAGAGCGGGGAATTAGCTCAATTGGTAGAGCGCTCGCTTTGCATGCGAGAGGTACCGGGATCGATGCCCGGATTCTCCAATGTAATTTTACAAGATTTGCCAAAACAGCCGACAATAAACGTTCGAGAATTACGGTGTGAATCTTCAGAGGTAGAAACTTACTTTATATACTGTGTAGTGTTCGAGGAAACGTCATGCACTTTCGGTTAACCAAGAGATTTGTGAACGGGGAATTAGCTCAAGTGGTAGAGCGCTCGCTTTGCATGCGAGAGGTACCGGGATCGATGCCCGGATTCTCCAATGTAATTTTACAAGATTTGCCAAAACAGCCGACAATAAACGTTCGAGAATTACGGTGTAAATCTTCAGAGGTAGAAACTTACTTTATATACTGTGTAGTGTTCGAGGAAACGTCATGCACTTTCGGTTAACCAAGATATTTGTGGACGGGGAATTAGCTCAAGTGGTACAGCGCTCTCGCTTAGCATGTGAGAGATTATCGGGATCGATACCGGATTCTCCAATGTCTTTTGTACAAGGTATTCTTTCAACTGTTTTTAGCATAAGATAAGTATTCAAGATTTGCCAAAAAGGAAGAGAATTACGGTGTAAAATTAGCTCAATTGGTAGAGCGCTCGCTTTGCATGAACGAGTGGTAGAGGTACCAGGATCGATGCCCGGATTCTCCAATGTAATTTTACAAGATTTGCCAAAACAGCCGACAATAAACGTTCGAGAATTACGGTGTAAATCTTCAGAGGTAGAAACTTACTTTATATACTGTGTAGTGTTCGAGGAAACGTCATGCACTTTCGGTTAACCAAGATATTTGTGGACGGGGAATTAGCTCAAGTGGTACAGCGCTCGCTTAGCATGTGAGAGGTACCGGGATCGATACCCGGATTCTCCAATGCTTTTGTACAACTTGTATTCTTTCAACTGTCTTTAGCATAAGATAAGTATTCGAAAGGGAGAGCTGGGAATTAGCTCAATTGGTAGAGCGCTCGCTTTGCATGCGAGAGTACCGGGATCGATGCCGGATTCTCCAATGTAATTTTACAAGATTTGCCAAAACAGCCGACAATAAACGTTCGAGAATTACGGTGTAAATCTTCAGAGGTAGAAACTTACTTTATATACTGTGTAGTGTTCGAGGAAACGTCATGCACTTTCGGTTAACCAAGAGATTTGTGAACGGGGAATTAGCTCAAGTGGTAGAGCGCTCGCTTAGCATGTGAGAGGTACCGGGATCGATACCCGGATTCTCCAATGCTTTTGTACAACTTGTATTCTTTCAACTGTCTTTAGCATGAGATAAGTATTCGAAAGGAGAGCGGGGAATTAACTCAATTGGTAGAGCGCTCGCTTTGCATGCGAGAGGTACCGGGATCGATGCCCGGATTCTCCAATGTAATTTTACAAGATTTGCCAAAACAGCCGACAATAAACGTTCGAGAATTACGGTGTAAATCTTCAGAGGTAGAAACTTACTTTTTATATACTGTGTAGTGTTCGAGGAAACGTCATGCACTTTCGGTTCGGTTAACCAAGTGATTTGTGAACGGGGAATTAGATTCTCCAAGCTTTGGTAGAACATGTATTCTTTCGTCTTTAGCATAAGATAAGTCCGAAAGGGAGAGGTACTCAATGGGTAGAGCGCTCGGATCGATACCCGGATTCTCCAATGCTTTTGCCAAAACAACGGTATAAATCTTGTATTCTTTCAACTGTCTTTAGCATAAGATAAGTGGTAGCCGCTCGAAAGGAAGACCGGGAATTAGCTCAATTGGTAGAGCGTATTCTTTCGCTTTGCATGCGAGAGGTACCGGGATCGATGCCCGGATTCTCCAATGTAATTCTACAGGATTTGCCAAAACAGCCGACAATAAACGTTCGAGAATTACGGTGTAAATCTTCAGAGGTAGAAACTTACTTTATCTACTGTGTAGTGTTCGAGGAAACGTCATGCACTTTCGGTTAACCAAGAGATTTGTGAACGGGGAATTAGCTCAAGTGGTAGAGCGCTCGCTTAGCATGTGAGAGGTACCGGGATCGATACCCGGATTCTCCAATGCTTTTGTACAACTTGTATTCTTTCAACTGTCTTTAGCATAAGATAAGTATTCGAAAGGGAGAGCGGGGAATTAGCTCAATTGGTAGAGCGCTCGCTTTGCATGCGAGAGGTGCCGGGATCGATGCCCGGATTCTCCAATGTAATTTTACAAGATTTGCCAAAACAGCCGACAATAAACGTTCGAGAATTACGGTGTAAATCTTCAGAGGTAGAAACTTACTTTATATACTGTGTAGTGTTCGAGGAAACGTCATGCACTTTCGGTTAACCAAGAGATTTGTGAACGGGGAATTAGCTCAAGTGGTAGAGCGCTCGCTTAGCATGTGAGAGGTACCGTGATCGATACCCGGATTCTCCAATGCTTTTGTACAACTTGTATTCTTTCAACTGTCTTTAGCATAAGATAAGTATTCGAAAAGATAAGTCGCTTTGCATGCGAGAAGGGATCGATGCCCGGATTCTCCAATGGGAATTACAATAAACGTTCGAGAATTGGTAAATCTTAGAGGCGAAACTTGCTTTATATACTGTGTAGTGTTGAAACGTCATGCACTTTCGGTTAACCAAGAGGTGAACGGGGAATTAGCTCAAGTGGTAGGAGCTCGCTTCGATGCCCGGATTCTCCAATGCTTTTGTACAACTTGTTCTTTCAAGAGCATAAGATAAGTATCCGAAAAACAGCTCAATGGGTAGAGCGCTCAATAAACGTTCGAGAATTACGGATTTAAACGTTCGAGAATTAGAAACTTTAGAAACTTACTTTATATACTGTGTAGTGTTCGAGGAAAGGTCATGCACTTTCGGTTAACCAAGAGATTTGTGAACGGGGAATTAGCTCAAGTGGTAGAGCGCTCGCTTAGCATGTGAGAGGTACCGGGATCGATACCCGGATTCTCCAATGCTTTTGTACAACTTGTATTCTTTCAACTGTCTTTAGCATAAGATAAGTATTCGAAAGGGAGAGCGGGGAATTAGCTCAATTGGTAGAGCGCTCGCTTTGCATGCGAGAGGTACCGGGATCGATGCCCGGATTCTCCAATGTAATTTTACAAGATTTGCCAAAACAGCCGACAATAAACGTTCGAGAATTACGGTGTAAATCTTCAGAGGTAGAAACTTACTTTATATACTGTGTAGTGTTCGAGGAAACGTCATGCACTTTCGGTTAACCAAGATATTTGTGAACGGGGAATTAGCTCAAGTGGTAGAGCGCTCGCTTAGCATGTGAGAGGTACCGGGATCGATACCCGGATTCTCCAATGCTTTTGTACAACTTGTATTCTTTCAACTGTCTTTAGCATAAGATAAGTATTCGAAAGGGAGAGCGGGAATTAAGCTCAATTGGTAGAGCGCTCGCTTTGCATGCGAGAGGTACCGGGATCGATGCCCGGATTCTCCAATGTAATTTTACAAGATTTGCCAAAACAGCCGACAATAAACGTTCGAGAATTACGGTGTAAATCTTCAGAGGTAGAAACTTACTTTATATACTGTGTAGTGTTCGAGGAAACGTCATGCACTTTCGGTTAACCAAGAGATTTGTGAACGGGGAATTAGCTCAAGTGGTAGAGCGCTCGCTTAGCATGTGAGAGGTACCGGGATCGATACCCGGATTCTCCAATGCTTTTGTACAACTTGTATTCTTTCAACTGTCTTTAGCATAAGATAAGTATTCGAAAGGGAGAGCGGGGAATTAACTCAATTGGTAGAGCGCTCGCTTTGCATGCGAGAGGTACCGGGATCGATGCCCGGATTCTCCAATGTAATTCTACAAGATTTGCCAAAACAGCCGACAATAAACGTTCGAGAATTACGGTGTAAATCTTCAGAGGTAGAAACTTACTTTATATACTGTGTAGTGTTCGAGGAAACGTCATGCACTTTCGGTTAACCAAGAGATTTGTGAACGGGGAATTAGCTCAAGTGGTAGAGAGCTCGCTTAGCATGTGAGAGGTACCGGGATCGATACCCGGATTCTCCAATGCTTTTGTACAACTTGTATTCTTTCAACTGTCTTTAGCATAAGATAAGTATCCGAAAGGGAGAGCGGGGAATTAGCTCAATGGGTAGAGCGCTCGCTTTGCATGCGAGAGGTACCGGGATCGATGCCCGGATTCTCCAATGTAATTCTACAGGATTTGCCAAAACAGCCGACAATAAACGTTCGAGAATTACGGTGTAAATCTTCAGAGGTAGAAACTTACTTTATCTACTGTGTAGTGTTCGAGGAAACGTCATGCACTTTCGGTTAACCAAGAGATTTGTGAACGGGGAATTAGCTCAAGTGGTAGAGCGCTCGCTTAGCATGTGAGAGGTACCGGGATCGATACCCGGATTCTCCAATGCTTTTGTACAACTTGTATTCTTTCAACTGTCTTTAGCATAAGATAAGTATTCGAAAGGGAGAGCGGGGAATTAGCTCAATTGGTAGAGCGCTCGCTTTGCATGCGAGAGGTACCGGGATCGATGCCCGGATTCTCCAATGTAATTTTACAAGATTTGCCAAAACAGCCGACAATAAACGTTCGAGAATTACGGTGTAAATCTTCAGAGGTAGAAACTTACTTTATATACTGTGTAGTGTTCGAGGAAACGTCATGCACTTTCGGTTAACCAAGAGATTTGTGAACGGGGAATTAGGGGAATTAGCTCAAGTGGTAGAGCGCTCGCTTTAGCATGTGAGAGGTACCGGGATCGATACCCGGATTCTCCAATGTAATTTTTTTGTACAACTTGTATTCTTTCAACTGTCTTTAGCATAAGATAAGTATTCGAAAGGGAGAACGGGGAATTAGCTCAATTGGTAGAGCGCCAACGCTTTGCATGCGAGAGGTACCGGGATCGATGCCCGGATTTCTCAATGTAATTTTACAAGATTTGCCAAAACAGCCGACAATAAACGTTCGAGAATTACGGTGTAAATCTTCAGAGGTAGAAACTTACTTTATATACTGTGTAGTGTTCGAGGAAACGTCATGCACTTTCGGTTAACCAAGAGATTTGTGAACGGGGAATTAGCTCAAGTGGTAGAGCGCTCGCTTAGCATGTGAGAGGTACCGGGATCGATACCCGGATTCTCCAATGCTTTTGTACAACTTGTATTCTTTCAACTGTCTTTAGCATAAGATAAGTATTCGAAAGGAGAGCGGGGAATTAGCTCAATTGGTAGAGCGCTCGCTTTGCATGCGAGAGGTACCGGGATCGATGCCCGGATTCTCCAATGTAATTTTACAAGATTTGCCAAAACAGCCGACAATAAACGTTCGAGAATTACGGTGTAAATCTTCAGAGGTAGAAACTTACTTTATATACTGTGTAGTGTTCGAGGAAACGTCATGCACTTTCGGTTAACCAAGAGATTTGTGAACGGGGAATTAGCTCAAGTGGTAGAGCGCTCGCTTAGCATGTGAGAGGTACCGGGATCGATACCCGGATTCTCCAATGCTTTTGTACAACTTGTATTCTTTCAACTGTCTTTAGCATAAGATAAGTATTCGAAAGGGAGAGCGGGGAATTAGCTCAATTGCGAGCGGGGAATTACAATTGGTAGAGCGCTCGCTTTGCATGCGAGAGGTACCAGGATCGATGCCCGGATTCTCGCTTTGAGGTACCGGATCGATGCCCGGATTCTCCAATGTAATTTTACAAGATTTGCCAAAACAGCCGACAATAAACGTTCGAGAATTATAAACGTTGTAAATCTTCAGAGGTAGAAACTTACTTTATATACTGTGTAGTGTTCGAGGAAACGTCATGCACTTTCGGTTAACCAAGAGATTTGTGAACGGGGAATTAGCTCAAGTGGTAGAGCGCTCGCTTAGCATGTGAGAGGTACCGGGATCGATACCCGGATTCTCCAATGCTTTTGTACAACTTGTATTCTTTCAACTGTCTTTAGCATAAGATAAGTATTCGAAAGGGAGAGCGGGGAATTAGCTCAATTGGTAGAGCGCTCGCTTTGCATGCGAGAGGTACCGGGATCGATGCCCGGATTCTCCAATGTAATTTTACAAGATTTGCCAAAACAGCCGACAATAAACGTTCGAGAATTACGGTGTAAATCTTCAGAGGTAGAAACTTACTTTATATACTGTGTAGTGTTCGAGGAAACGTCATGCACTTTCGGTTAACCAAGAGATTTGTGAACGGGGAATTAGCTCAAGTGGTAGAGCGCTCGCTTAGCATGTGAGAGGTACCGGGATCGATACCCGGATTCTCCAATGCTTTTGTACAACTTGTATTCTTTCAACTGTCTTTAGCATAAGATAAGTATTCGAAAGGGAGAGCGGGAATTAGCTCAATTGGTAGAGCGCTCGCTTTGCATGCGCGAGAGGTACCGGGATCGATGCCCGGATTCTCCAATGTAATTTTACAAGATTTGCCAAAACAGCCGACAATAAACGTTCGAGAATTACGGTGTAAATCTTCAGAGGTAGAAACTTACTTTATATACTGTGTAGTGTTCGAGGAAACGTCATGCACTTTCGGTTAACCAAGAGATTTGTGAACGGGGAATTAGCTCAAGTGGTAGAGCGCTCGCTTAGCATGTGAGAGGTACCGGGATCGATACCCGGATTCTCCAATGCTTTTGTACAACTTGTATTCTTTCAACTGTCTTTAGCATAAGATAAGTATTCGAAAGGGAGAGCGGGGAATTAGCTCAATTGGTAGAGCGCTCGCTTTGCATGCGAGAGGTACCGGGATCGATGCCCGGATTCTCCAATGTAATTTTACAAGATTTGCCAAAACAGCCGACAATAAACGTTCGAGAATTACGGTGTAAATCTTCAGAGGTAGAAACTTACTTTATATACTGTGTAGTGTTCGAGGAAACGTCATGCACTTTCGGTTAACCAAGAGATTTGTGAACGGGGAATTAGCTCAAGTGGTAGAGCGCTCGCTTAGCATGTGAGAGGTACCGGGATCGATACCCGGATTCTCCAATGCTTTTTGTACAACTTGTATTCTTTCAACTGTCTTTAGCATAAGATAAGTATTCGAAAGGGAGAGCGGGGAATTAGCTCAATTGGTAGAGCGCTCGCTTTGCATGCGAGAGGTACCGGGATCGATGCCCGGATTCTCCAATGTAATTTTACAAGATTTGCCAAAACAGCCGACAATAAACGTTCGAGAATTACGGTGTAAATCTTCAGAGGTAGAAACTTACTTTATATACTGTGTAGTGTTCGAGGAAACGTCATGCACTTTCGGTTAACCAAGAGATTTGTGAACGGGGAATTAGCTCAAGTGGTAGAGCGCTCGCTTAGCATGTGAGAGGTACCGGGATCGATACCCGGATTCTCCAATGCTTTTGTACAACTTGTATTCTTTCAACTGTCTTTAGCATAAGATAAGTATTCGAAAGGAGAGCGGGGAATTAGCTCAATTGGTAGAGCGCTCGCTTTGCATGCGAGAGGTACCGGGATCGATGCCCGGATTCTCCAATGTAATTTTACAAGATTTGCCAAAACAGCCGACAATAAACGTTCGAGAATTACGGTGTAAATCTTCAGAGGTAGAAACTTACTTTATATACTGTGTAGTGTTCGAGGAAACGTCATGCACTTTCGGTTAACCAAGAGATTTGTGAACGGGGAATTAGCTCAAGTGGTAGAGCGCTCGCTTAGCATGTGAGAGGTACCGGGATCGATACCCGGATTCTCCAATGCTTTTGTACAACTTGTATTCTTTCAACTGTCTTTAGCATAAGATAAGTATTCGAAAGGGAGAGCGGGGAATTAGCTCAATTGGTAGAGCGCTCGCTTTGCATGCGAGAGGTACCGGGATCGATGCCCGGATTCTCAATGTAATTTTACAAGATTTGCCAAAACAGCCGACAATAAACGTTCGAGAATTACGGTGTAAATCTTCAGAGGTAGAAACTTACTTTATATACTGTGTAGTGTTCGAGGAAACGTCATGCACTTTCGGTTAACCAAGAGATTTGTGAACGGGGAATTAGCTCAAGTGGTAGACGTCGCTCGCTTAGCATGTGAGAGGTACCGGGATCGATACCCGGATTCTCCAATGCTTTTGTACAACTTGTATTCTTTCAACTGTCTTTAGCATAAGATAAGTATTCGAAAGGGAGAGCGGGGAATTAGCTCAATTGGTAGAGCGCTCGCTTTGCATGCGAGAGGTACCAGGATCGATGCCCGGATTCTCCAATGTAATTTTACAAGATTTGCCAAAACAGCCGACAATAAACGTTCGAGAATTACGGTGTAAATCTTCAGAGGTAGAAACTTACTTTATATACTGTGTAGTGTTCGAGGAAACGTCATGCACTTTCGGTTAACCAAGAGATTTGTGAACGGGGAATTAGCTCAAGTGGTAGAGCGCTCGCTTAGCATGTGAGAGGTACCGGGATCGATACCCGGATTCTCCAATGCTTTTTGTATTCTTTCAACTTGTATTCGGGGAATTTCAACTGTCTTTTTATGCATAAGATAAGTATTCCGACAATAAACGTTCGAGAATTACGGTGTAAATCTTCAGAGGTAGAAACTTACTTTATATACTGTGTAGTGTTCGAGGAAACGAATTCGGTTAACCAAGAGATTTGTGAACGGGGAATTAGCTCAATTGGTAGAGCGCTCGCTTTGCATGCGAGAGGTACCGGGATCGATACCCGGATTCTCCCGGATTCTCCAATGTAATTTTAGCTCAAAGATTTGCCAAAACAGATTTGCCAAAACAGCCGACAATAAACGTTCGAGAATTACGGTGTAAATCTTCAGAGGTAGAAACTTACTTTATATACTGTGTAGTGTTCGAGGAAACGTCATGCACTTTCGGTTAACCAAGAGATTTGTGAACGGGGAATTAGCTCAAGTGGTAGAGCGCTCGCTTAGCATGTGAGAGGTACCGGGATCGATACCCGGATTCTCCAATGCTTTTGTACAACTTGTATTCTTTCAACTGTCTTTAGCATAAGATAAGTATTCGAAAGGGAGAGCGGGGAATTAGCTCAATTGGTAGAGCGCTCGCTTTGCATGCGAGAGGTACCGGGATCGATGCCCGGATTCTCCAATGTAATTTTACAAGATTTGCCAAAACAGCCGACAATAAACGTTCGAGAATTACGGTGTAAATCTTCAGAGGTAGAAACTTACTTTATATACTGTGTAGTGTTCGAGGAAACGTCATGCACTTTCGGTTAACCAAGAGATTTGTGAACGGGGAATTAGCTCAAGTGGTAGAGCGCTCGCTTAGCATGTGAGAGGTACCGGGATCGATACCCGGATTCTCCAATGCTTTTGTACAACTTGTATTCTTTCAACTGTCTTTAGCATAAGATAAGTATTCGAAAGGGAGAGCGGGGAATTAGCTCAATTGGTAGAGCGCTCGCTTTGCATGCGAGAGGTACCGGGATCGATGCCCGGATTCTCAATGTAATTTTACAAGATTTGCCAAAACAGCCGACAATAAACGTTCGAGAATTACGGTGTAAATCTTCAGAGGTAGAAACTTACTTTATATACTGTGTAGTGTTCGAGGAAACGTCATGCACTTTCGGTTAACCAAGAGATTTGTGAACGGGGAATTAGCTCAAGTGGTAGAGCGCTCGCTTAGCATGTGAGAGGTACCGGGATCGATACCCGGATTCTCCAATGCTTTTGTACAACTTGTATTCTTTCAACTGTCTTTAGCATAAGATAAGTATTCGAAAGGGAGAGCGGGGAATTAGCTCAATTGGTAGAGCGCTCGCTTTGCATGCGAGAGGTACCGGGATCGATGCCCGGATTCTCCAATGTAATTTTACAAGATTTGCCAAAACAGCCGACAATAAACGTTCGAGAATTACGGTGTAAATCTTCAGAGGTAGAAACTTACTTTATATACTGTGTAGTGTTCGAGGAAACGTCATGCACTTTCGGTTAACCAAGAGATTTGTGAACGGGGAATTAGCTCAAGTGGTAGAGCGCTCGCTTAGCATGTGAGAGGTACCGGGATCGATACCCGGATTCTCCAATGCTTTTGTACAACTTGTATTCTTTCAACTGTCTTTAGCATAAGATAAGTATTCGAAAGGGAGAGCGGGGAATTAGCTCAATTGGTAGAGCGCTCGCTTTGCATGCGAGAGGTACCGGGATCGATGCCCGGATTCTCCAATGTAATTTTACAAGATTTGCCAAAACAGCCGACAATAAACGTTCGAGAATTACGGTGTAAATCTTCAGAGGTAGAAACTTACTTTATATACTGTGTAGTGTTCGAGGAAACGTCATGCACTTTCGGTTAACCAAGAGATTTGTGAACGGGGAATTAGCTCAAGTGGTAGAGCGCTCGCTTAGCATGTGAGAGGTACCGGGATCGATACCCGGATTCTCCAATGCTTTTGTACAACTTGTATTCTTTCAACTGTCTTTAGCATAAGATAAGTATTCGAAAGGGAGAGCGGGGAATTAGCTCAATTGGTAGAGCGCTCGCTTTGCATGCGAGAGGTACCGGGATCGATGCCCGGATTCTCCAATGTAATTTTACAAGATTTGCCAAAACAGCCGACAATAAACGTTCGAGAATTACGGTGTAAATCTTCAGAGGTAGAAACTTACTTTATATACTGTGTAGTGTTCGAGGAAACGTCATGCACTTTCGGTTAACCAAGAGATTTGTGAACGGGGAATTAGCTCAAGTGGTAGAGCGCTCGCTTAGCATGTGAGAGGTACCGGGATCGATACCCGGATTCTCCAATGCTTTTGTACAACTTGTATTCTTTCAACTGTCTTTAGCATAAGATAAGTATTCGAAAGGGAGAGCAAGGGGAATTAGCTCAATTGGTAGAGCGCTCGCTTTGCATGCGAGAGGTACCAGGATCGATGCCCGGATTCTCCAATGTAATTTTACAAGATTTGCCAAAACAGCCGACAATAAACGTTCGAGAATTACGGTGTAAATCTTCAGAGGTAGAAACTTACTTTATATACTGTGTAGTGTTCGAGGAAACGTCATGCACTTTCGGTTAACCAAGAGATTTGTGAACGGGGAATTAGCTCAAGTGGTAGAGCGCTCGCTTAGCATGTGAGAGGTACCGGGATCGATACCCGGATTCTCCAATGCTTTTGTACAACTTGTATTCTTTCAACTGTCTTTAGCATAAGATAAGTATTCGAAAGGGAGAGCGGGGAATTAGCTCAATTGGTAGAGCGCTCGCTTTGCATGCGAGAGGTACCGGGATCGATACCCGGATTCTCCAATGTAATTTTACAAGATTTGCGAAAACAGCCGACAATAAACGTTCGAGAATTACGGTGTAAATCTTCAGAGGTAGAAACTTACTTTATATACTGTGTAGTGTTCGAGGAAACGTCATGCACTTTCGGTTAACCAAGAGATTTGTGAACGGGGAATTAGCTCAAGTGGTAGAGCGCTCGCTTAGCAAAATGTGAGAGGTACCGGGATCGATACCCGGATTCTCCAATGCTTTTTGTACAACTTGTATTCTTTCAACTGTCTTTAGCATAAGATAAGTATTCGAAAGGGAGAGCGGGGAATTAGCTCAATTGGTAGAGCGCTCGCTTTGCATGCGAGAGGTACCGGGATCGATGCCCGGATTCTCCAATGTAATTTTACAAGATTTGCCAAAACAGCCGACAATAAACGTTCGAGAATTACGGTGTAAATCTTCAGAGGTAGAAACTTACTTTATATACTGTGTAGTGTTCGAGGAAACGTCATGCACTTTCGGTTAACCAAGAGATTTGTGAACGGGGAATTAGCTCAAGTGGTAGAGCGCTCGCTTAGCATGTGAGAGGTACCGGGATCGATACCCGGATTCTCCAATGCTTTTGTACAACTTGTATTCTTTCAACTGTCTTTAGCATAAGATAAGTATTCGAAAGGAGAGCGGGAAATTAGCTCAATTGGTAGAGCGCTCGCTTTGCATGCGAGAGGTACCGGGATCGATGCCCGGATTCTCCAATGTAATTTTACAAGATTTGCCAAAACAGCCGACAATAAACGTTCGAGAATTACGGTGTAAATCTTCAGAGGTAGAAACTTACTTTATATACTGTGTAGTGTTCGAGGAAACGTCATGCACTTTCGGTTAACCAAGAGATTTGTGAACGGGGAATTAGCTCAAGTGGTAGAGCGCTCGCTTAGCATGTGAGAGGTACCGGGATCGATACCCGGATTCTCCAATGCTTTTGTACAACTTGTATTCTTTCAACTGTCTTTAGCATAAGCTCAGCATGTGAGAGGTACCGGGATCGATACCCGTTTCTCAATGCTTTTGTACAACTTAGCCCTTTCAACTGTCTTTAGTAAAGATAAGTATTCGAAAGGGAGAGCGGGGAATTAGCTCAATTGGTAGAGCGCTCGCTTTGCATGCGAGAGGTACCGGGATCGATGCCCGGATTCTCCAATGTAATTTTACAAGATTTGCCAAAACAGCCGACAATAAACGTTCGAGAATTACGGTGTAAATCTTCAGAGGTAGAAACTTACTTTATATACTGTGTAGTGTTCGAGGAAACGTCATGCACTTTCGGTTAACCAAGAGATTTGTGAACGGGGAATTAGCTCAAGTGGTAGAGCGCTCGCTTAGCATGTGAGAGGTACCGGGATCGATACCCGGATTCTCCAATGCTTTTGTACAACTTGTATTCTTTCAACTGTCTTTAGCATAAGATAAGTATTCGAAAGGGAGAGCGGGGAATTAGCTCAATTGGTAGAGCGCTCGCTTTGCATGCGAGAGGTACCGGGATCGATGCCCGGATTCTCCAATGTAATTTTACAAGATTTGCCAAAACAGCCGACAATAAACGTTCGAGAATTACGGTGTAAATCTTCAGAGGTAGAAACTTACTTTATATACTGTGTAGTGTTCGAGGAAACGTCATGCACTTTCGGTTAACCAAGAGATTTGTGAACGGGGAATTAGCTCAAGTGGTAGAGCGCTCGCTTAGCATGTGAGAGGTACCGGGATCGATACCCGGATTCTCCAATGCTTTTGTACAACTTGTATTCTTTCAACTGTCTTTAGCATAAGATAAGTATTCGAAAGGGAGAGCGGGGAATTAGCTCAATTGGTAGAGCGCTCGCTTTGCATGCGAGAGGTACCGGGATCGATGCCCGGATTCTCCAATGTAATTTTACAAGATTTGCCAAAACAGCCGACAATAAACGTTCGAGAATTACGGTGTAAATCTTCAGAGGTAGAAACTTACTTTATATACTGTGTAGTGTTCGAGGAAACGTCATGCACTTTCGGTTAACCAAGAGATTTGTGAACGGGGAATTAGCTCAAGTGGTAGAGCGCTCGCTTACCCGGATTCTCCAATGCTTTTGTACAACTTGTATTCTTTCAACTGTCTTTAGCATAAGATAAGTATTCGAAAGGGAGAGCGGGGAATTAGCTCAATTGGTAGAGCGCTCGCTTTGCATGCGAGAGGTACCGGGATCGATGCCCGGATTCTCCAATGTAATTTTACAAGATTTGCCAAAACAGCCGACAATAAACGTTCGAGAATTACGGTGTAAATCTTCAGAGGTAGAAACTTACTTTATATACTGTGTAGTGTTCGAGGAAACGTCATGCACTTTCGGTTAACCAAGAGATTTGTGAACGGGGAATTAGCTCAAGTGGTAGAGCGCTCGCTTAGCATGTGAGAGGTACCGGGATCGATACCCGGATTCTCCAATGCTTTTGTACAACTTGTATTCTTTCAACTGTCTTTAGCATAAGATAAGTATTCGAAAGGGAGAGCGGGGAATTAGCTCAATTGGTAGAGCGCTCGCTTTGCATGCGAGAGGTACCGGGATCGATGCCCGGATTCTCCAATGTAATTTTACAAGATTTGCCAAAACAGCCGACAATAAACGTTCGAGAATTACGGTGTAAATCTTCAGAGGTAGAAACTTACTTTATATACTGTGTAGTGTTCGAGGAAACGTCATGCACTTTCGGTTAACCAAGAGATTTGTGAACGGGGAATTAGCTCAAGTGGTAGAGCGCTCGCTTAGCATGTGAGAGGTACCGGGATCGATACCCGGATTCTCCAATGCTTTTGTACAACTTGTATTCTTTCAACTGTCTTTAGCATAAGATAAGTATTCGAAAGGGAGAGCGGGGAATTAGCTCAATTGGTAGAGCGCTCGCTTTGCATGCGAGAGGTACCGGGATCGATGCCCGGATTCTCCAATGTAATTTTACAAGATTTGCCAAAACAGCCGACAATAAACGTTCGAGAATTACGGTGTAAATCTTCAGAGGTAGAAACTTACTTTATATACTGTGTAGTGTTCGAGGAAACGTCATGCACTTTCGGTTAACCAAGAGATTTGTGAACGGGGAATTAGCTCAAGTGGTAGAGCGCTCGCTTAGCATGTGAGAGGTACCGGGATCGATACCCGGATTCTCCAATGCTTTTGTACAACTTGTATTCTTTCAACTGTCTTTAGCATAAGATAAGTATTCGAAAGGGAGAGCGGGGAATTAGCTCAATTGGTAGAGCGCTCGCTTTGCATGCGAGAGGTACCGGGATCGATGCCCGGATTCTCCAATGTAATTTTACAAGATTTGCCAAAACAGCCGACAATAAACGTTCGAGAATTACGGTGTAAATCTTCAGAGGTAGAAACTTACTTTATATACTGTGTAGTGTTCGAGGAAACGTCATGCACTTTCGGTTAACCAAGAGATTTGTGAACGGGGAATTAGCTCAAGTGGTAGAGCGCTCGCTTAGCATGTGAGAGGTACCGGGATCGATACCCGGATTCTCCAATGCTTTTGTACAACTTGTATTCTTTCAACTGTCTTTAGCATAAGATAAGTATTCGAAAGGGAGAGCGGGGAATTAGCTCAATTGGTAGAGCGCTCGCTTTGCATGCGAGAGGTACCGGGATCGATGCCCGGATTCTCCAATGTAATTTTACAAGATTTGCCAAAACAGCCGACAATAAACGTTCGAGAATTACGGTGTAAATCTTCAGAGGTAGAAACTTACTTTATATACTGTGTAGTGTTCGAGGAAACGTCATGCACTTTCGGTTAACCAAGAGATTTGTGAACGGGGAATTAGCTCAAGTGGTAGAGCGCTCGCTTAGCATGTGAGAGGTACCGGGATCGATACCCGGATTCTCCAATGCTTTTGTACAACTTGTATTCTTTCAACTGTCTTTAGCATAAGATAAGTATTCGAAAGGAGAGCGGGGAATTAGCTCAATTGGTAGAGCGCTCGCTTTGCATGCGAGAGGTACCGGGATCGATGCCCGGATTCTCCAATGTAATTTTACAAGATTTGCCAAAACAGCCGACAATAAACGTTCGAGAATTACGGTGTAAATCTTCAGAGGTAGAAACTTACTTTATATACTGTGTAGTGTTCGAGGAAACGTCATGCACTTTCGGTTAACCAAGAGATTTGTGAACGGGGAATTAGCTCAAGTGGTAGAGCGCTCGCTTAGCATGTGAGAGGTACCGGGATCGATACCCGGATTCTCCAATGCTTTTGTACAACTTGTATTCTTTCAACTGTCTTTAGCATAAGATAAGTATTCGAAAGGGAGAGCGGGGAATTAGCTCAATTGGTAGAGCGCTCGCTTTGCATGCGAGAGGTACCGGGATCGATGCCCGGATTCTCCAATGTAATTTTACAAGATTTGCCAAAACAGCCGACAATAAACGTTCGAGAATTACGGTGTAAAAATCTTCAGAGGTCGAGAAACGTTACTTTATATACTGTGTAGTGTTCGAGGTAAACGTCTTGCACTTTCGGTTAACCGGATTCTCCAAGATTTTTGTGAACTTGGAATTGCTTTAGAGCGCTCGCTTAGCATGTGAGAGGTACAACTTGTATTCTTTCAACTGTCTTTAGCATAAGATAAGTATTCGAAAGGGAGAGCGGGGAATTAGCTCAATTGGTAGAGCGCTCGCTTTGCATGCGAGAGGTACCGGGATCGATGCCCTGATTCTCCAATGTAATTTTACAAGATTTGCCAAAACAGCCGACAATAAACGTTCGAGAATTACGGTGTAAATCTTCAGAGGTAGAAACTTACTTTATATACTGTGTAGTGTTCGAGGAAACGTCATGCACTTTCGGTTAACCAAGAGATTTGTGAACGGGGAATTAGCTCAAGTGGTAGAGCGCTCGCTTAGCATGTGAGAGGTACCGGGATCGATACCCGGATTCTCCAATGCTTTTGTACAACTTGTATTCTTTCAACTGTCTTTAGCATAAGATAAGTATTCGAAAGGGAGAGCGGGGAATTAGCTCAATTGGTAGAGCGCTCGCTTTGCATGCGAGAGGTACCGGGATCGATGCCCGGATTCTCCAATGTAATTTTACAAGATTTGCCAAAACAGCCGACAATAAACGTTCGAGAATTACGGTGTAAATCTTCAGAGGTAGAAACTTACTTTATATACTGTGTAGTGTTCGAGGAAACGTCATGCACTTTCGGTTAACCAAGAGATTTGTGAACGGGGAATTAGCTCAAGTGGTAGAGCGCTCGCTTAGCATGTGAGAGGTACCGGGATCGATACCCGGATTCTCCAATGCTTTTGTACAACTTGTATTCTTTCAACTGTCTTTAGCATAAGATAAGTATTCGAAAGGAGGCGGGGAATTAGCTCAATTGGTAGAGCGCTCGCTTTGCATGCGAGAGGTACGGGATCGATGCCCGGATTCTCCAATGTAATTTTACAAGATTTGCCAAAACAGCCGACAATAAACGTTCGAGAATTACGGTGAAGCTCGCTTAGCATGTTACGGGATATACCCTGATTCTAGTAAATCTTCAGAGGTAGAAACTTACTTTATATACTGTGTAGTGTTCGAGGAAACGTCATGCACTTTCGGTTAACCAAGAGATTTGTGAACGGGGAATTAGCTCAAGTGGTAGAGCGCTCGCTTAGCATGTGAGAGGTACCGGGATCGATACCCGGATTCTCCAATGCTTTTGTACAACTTGTATTCTTTCAACTGTCTTTAGCATAAGATAAGTATTCGAAAGGGAGAGCGGGGAATTAGCTCAATTGGTAGAGCGCTCGCTTTGCATGCGAGAGGTACCGGGATCGATGCCCGGATTCTCCAATGTAATTTTACAAGATTTGCCAAAACAGCCGACAATAAACGTTCGAGAATTACGGTGTAAATCTTCAGAGGTAGAAACTTACTTTATATACTGTGTAGTGTTCGAGGAAACGTCATGCACTTTCGGTTAACCAAGAGATTTGTGAACGGGGAATTAGCTCAAGTGGTAGAGCGCTCGCTTAGCATGTGAGAGGTACCAATCGGGATCGATACCCGGATTCTCCAATGCTTTTGTACAACTTGTATTCTTTCAACTGTCTTTAGCATAAGATAAGTATTCGAAAGGGAGAGCGGGGAATTAGCTCAATTGGTAGAGCGCTCGCTTTGCATGCGAGAGGTACCGGGATCGATGCCCGGATTCTCCAATGTAATTTTACAAGATTTGCCAAAACAGCCGACAATAAACGTTCGAGAATTACGGTGTAAATCTTCAGAGGTAGAAACTTACTTTATATACTGTGTAGTGTTCGAGGAAACGTCATGCACTTTCGGTTAACCAAGAGATTTGTGAACGGGGAATTAGCTCAAGTGGTAGAGCGCTCGCTTAGCATGTGAGAGGTACCGGGATCGATACCCGGATTCTCCAATGCTTTTGTACAACTTGTATTCTTTCAACTGTCTTTAGCATAAGATAAGTATTCGAAAGGGAGAGCGGGGAATTAGCTCAATTGGTAGAGAGCGCTCGCTTTGCATGCGAGAGGTACGGGATCGATGCCCGGATTCTCCAATGTAATTTTACAAGATTTGCCAAAACAGCCGACAATAAACGTTCGAGAATTACGGTGTAAATCTTCAGAGGTAGAAACTTACTTTATATACTGTGTAGTGTTCGAGGAAACGTCATGCACTTTCGGTTAACCAAGAGATTTGTGAACGGGGTATTATCTCAAGTGGTAGAGCGCTCGCTTAGCATGTGAGAGGTACCGGGATCGATACCCGGATTCTCCAATCCTTTTGTACAACTTGTATTCTTTCAACTGTCTTTAGCATAAGATAAGTATACGAAAAAGGGAGCGGGGAATTAGCTCAATTGGTAGAGCGCTCGCTTTGCATGCGAGAGGTACCGGGATCGATGCCCGGATTCTCCAATGTAATTTTACAAGATTTGCCAAAACAGCCGACAATAAACGTTCGAGAATTACGGTGTAAATCTTCAGAGGTAGAAACTTACTTTATATACTGTGTAGTGTTCGAGGAAACGTCATGCACTTTCGGTTAACCAAGAGATTTGTGAACGGGGAATTAGCTCAAGTGGTAGAGCGCTCGCTTAGCATGTGAGAGGTACCGGGATCGATACCCGGATTCTCCAATGCTTTTGTACAACTTGTATTCTTTCAACTGTCTTTAGCATAAGATAAGTATTCGAAAAGGAGAGCGGGAATTAGCTCAATTGGTAGAGCGCTCGCTTTGCATGCGAGAGGTACCGGGATCGATGCCCGGATTCTCCAATGTAATTTTACAAGATTTGCCAAAACAGCCGACAATAAACGTTCGAGAATTACGGTGTAAATCTTCAGAGGTAGAAACTTACTTTATATACTGTGTAGTGTTCGAGGAAACGTCATGCACTTTCGGTTAACCAAGAGATTTGTGAACGGGGAATTAGCTCAAGTGGTAGAGCGCTCGCTTAGCATGTGAGAGGTACCGGGATCGATACCCGGATTCTCCAATGCTTTTGTACAACTTGTATTCTTTCAACTGTCTTTTAGCATAAGATAAGTATTCGAAAGGAGAGCGGGGAATTAGCTCAATTGGTAGAGCGCTCGCTTTGCATGCGAGAGGTACCGGGATCGATGCCCGGATTCTCCAATGTAATTTTACAAGATTTGCCAAAACAGCCGACAATAAACGTTCGAGAATTACGGTGTAAATCTTCAGAGGTAGAAACTTACTTTATATACTGTGTAGTGTTCGAGGAAACGTCATGCACTTTCGGTTAACCAAGAGATTTGTGAACGGGGAATTAGCTCAAGTGGTAGAGCGCTCGCTTAGCATGTGAGAGGTACCGGGATCGATACCCGGATTCTCCAATGCTTTTGTACAACTTGTATTCTTTCAACTGTCTTTAGCATAAGATAAGTATTCGAAAGGGAGAGCGGGGAATTAGCTCAATTGGTAGAGCGCTCGCTTTGCATGCGAGAGGTACCGGGATCGATGCCCGGATTCTCCAATGTAATTTTACAAGATTTGCCAAAACAGCCGACAATAAACAAATAAGAATTACGGTGTAAATCTTCAGAGGTAGAAACTTACTTTATATACTGTGTAGTGTTCGAGGAAACGTCATGCACTTTCGGTTAACCAAGAGATTTGTGAACGGGGAATTAGCTCAAGTGGTAGAGCGCTCGCTTAGCATGTGAGAGGTACCGGGATCGATACCCGGATTCTCCAATGCTTTTGTACAACTTGTATTCTTTCAACTGTCTTTAGCATAAGATAAGTATTCGAAAGGGAGAGCGGGGAATTAGCTCAATTGGTAGAGCGCTCGCTTTGCATGCGAGAGGTACCGGGATCGATGCCCGGATTCTCCAATGTAATTTTACAAGATTTGCCAAAACAGCCGACAATAAACGTTCGAGAATTACGGTGTAAATCTTCAGAGGTAGAAACTTACTTTATATACTGTGTAGTGTTCGAGGAAACGTCATGCACTTTCGGTTAACCAAGAGATTTGTGAACGGGGAATTAGCTCAAGTGGTAGAGCGCTCGCTTAGCATGTGAGAGGTACCGGGATCGATACCCGGATTCTCCAATGCTTTTGTACAACTTGTATTCTTTCAACTGTCTTTAGCATAAGATAAGTATTCGAAAGGGAGAGCGGGGAATTAGCTCAATTGGTAGAGCGCTCGCTTTGCATGCGAGAGGTACCGGGATCGATGCCCGGATTCTCCAATGTAATTTTACAAGATTTGCCACAAACAGCCGACAATAAACGTTCGAGAATTACGAGTGTAAATCTTCAGAGGTAGAAACTTACTTTATATACTGTGTAGTGTTCGAGGAAACGTCATGCACTTTCGGTTAACCAAGAGATTTGTGAACGGGGAATTAGCTCAAGTGGTAGAGCGCTCGCTTAGCATGTGAGAGGTACCGGGATCGATACCCGGATTCTCCAATGCTTTTGTACAACTTGTATTCTTTCAACTGTCTTTAGCATAAGATAAGTATTCGAAAAGGAGAGGGGAATTAGCTCAATTGGTAGAGCGCTCGCTTTGCATGCGAGAGGTACCGGGATCGATGCCCGGATTCTCCAATGTAATTTTACAAGATTTGCCAAAACAGCCGACAATAAACGTTCGAGAATTACGGTGTAAATCTTCAGAGGTAGAAACTTACTTTATATACTGTGTAGTGTTCGAGGAAACGTCATGCACTTTCGGTTAACCAAGAGATTTGTGAACGGGGAATTAGCTCAAGTGGTAGAGCGCTCGCTTAGCATGTGAGAGGTACCGGGATCGATACCCGGATTCTCCAATGCTTTTGTACAACGGGATCGATACCCGGATTCTCCAATGCTTTTGTATTCTTTCAACTGTCTTTAGCATAAGATAAGTATTCGAAAGGGAGAGCGGGGAATTAGCTCAATTGGTAGAGCGCTCGCTTTGCATGCGAGAGGTACCGGGATCGATGCCCGGATTCTCCAATGTAATTTTACAAGATTTGCCAAAACAGCCGACAATAAACGTTCGAGAATTACGGTGTAAATCTTCAGAGGTAGAAACTTACTTTATATACTGTGTAGTGTTCGAGGAAACGTCATGCACTTTCGGTTAACCAAGAGATTTGTGAACGGGGAATTAGCTCAAGTGGTAGAGCGCTCGCTTAGCATGTGAGAGGTACCGGGATCGATACCCGGATTCTCCAATGCTTTTGTACAACTTGTATTCTTTCAACTGTCTTTAGCATAAGATAAGTATTCGAAAGGGAGAGCGGGGAATTAGCTCAATTGGTAGAGCGCTCGCTTTGCATGCGAGAGGTACCGGGATCGATGCCCGGATTCTCCAATGTAATTTTACAAGATTTGCCAAAACAGCCGACAATAAACGTTCGAGAATTACGGTGTAAATCTTCAGAGGTAGAAACTTACTTTATATACTGTGTAGTGTTCGAGGAAACGTCATGCACTTTCGGTTAACCAAGAGATTTGTGAACGGGGAATTAGCTCAAGTGGTAGAGCGCTCGCTTAGCATGTGAGAGGTACCGGGATCGATACCCGGATTCTCCAATGCTTTTGTACAACTTGTATTCTTTCAACTGTCTTTAGCATAAGATAAGTATTCGAAAGGGAGAGATGGGGAATTAGCTCAATTGGTAGAGCGCTCGCTTTGCATGCGAGAGGTACCGGGATCGATGCCCGGATTCTCCAATGTAATTTTACAAGATTTGCCAAAACAGCCGACAATAAACGTTCGAGAATTACGGTGTAAATCTTCAGAGGTAGAAACTTACTTTATATACTGTGTAGTGTTCGAGGAAACGTCATGCACTTTCGGTTAACCAAGAGATTTGTGAACGGGGAATTAGCTCAAGTGGTAGAGCGCTCGCTTAGCATGTGAGAGGTACCGGGATCGATACCCGGATTCTCCAATGCTTTTGTACAACTTGTATTCTTTCAACTGTCTTTAGCATAAGATAAGTATTCGAAAGGGAGAGCGGGGAATTAGCTCAATTGGTAGAGCGCTCGCTTTGCATGCGAGAGGTACCGGGATCGATGCCCGGATTCTCCAATGTAATTTTACAAGATTTGCCAAAACAGCCGACAATAAACGTTCGAGAATTACGGTGTAAATCTTCAGAGGTAGAAACTTACTTTATATACTGTGTAGTGTTCGAGGAAACGTCATGCACTTTCGGTTAACCAAGAGATTTGTGAACGGGGAATTAGCTCAAGTGGTAGAGCGCTCGCTTAGCATGTGAGAGGTACCGGGATCGATACCCGGATTCTCCAATGCTTTTTGTACAACTTGTATTCTTTCAACTGTCTTTAGCATAAGATAAGTATTCGAAAGGGAGAGCGGGAATTAGCTCAATTGGTAGAGCGCTCGCTTTGCATGCGAGAGGTACCGGGATCGATGCCCGGATTCTCCAATGTAATTTTACAAGATTTGCCAAAACAGCCGACAATAAACGTTCGAGAATTACGGTGTAAATCTTCAGAGGTAGAAACTTACTTTATATACTGTGTAGTGTTCGAGGAAACGTCATGCACTTTCGGTTAACCAAGAGATTTGTGAACGGGGAATTAGCTCAAGTGGTAGAGCGCTCGCTTAGCATGTGAGAGGTACCGGGATCGATACCCGGATTCTCCAATGCTTTTGTACAACTTGTATTCTTTCAACTGTCTTTAGCATAAGATAAGTATTCGAAAGGGAGAGCGGGGAATTAGCTCAATTGGTAGAGCGCTCGCTTTGCATGCGAGAGGTACCGGGATCGATGCCCGGATTCTCCAATGTAATTTTACAAGATTTGCCAAAACAGCCGACAATAAACGTTCGAGAATTACGGTGTAAATCTTCAGAAATTACAGTGTAAATCTTCAGAGGTAGAAACTTACTTTATATACTGTGTAGTGTTCGAGGAAACGTCATGCACTTTCGGTTAACCAAGAGATTTGTGAACGGGGAATTAGCTCAAGTGGTAGAGCGCTCGCTTAGCATGTGAGAGGTACCGGGATCGATACCCGGATTCTCCAATGCTTTTGTACAACTTGTATTCTTTCAACTGTCTTTAGCATAAGATAAGTATTCGAAAGGGAGAGCGGGGAATTAGCTCAATTGGTAGAGCGCTCGCTTTGCATGCGAGAGGTACCGGGATCGATGCCCGGATTCTCCAATGTAATTTTACAAGATTTGCCAAAACAGCCGACAATAAACGTTCGAGAATTACGGTGTAAATCTTCAGAGGTAGAAACTTACTTTATATACTGTGTAGTGTTCGAGGAAACGTCATGCACTTTCGGTTAACCAAGAGATTTGTGAACGGGGAATTAGCTCAAGTGGTAGAGCGCTCGCTTAGCATGTGAGAGGTACCGGGATCGATACCCGGATTCTCCAATGCTTTTGTACAACTTGTATTCTTTCAACTGTCTTTAGCATAAGATAAGTATTCGAAAGGGAGAGCGGGGAATTAGCTCAATTGGTAGAGCGCTCGCTTTGCATGCGAGAGGTACCGGGATCGATGCCCGGATTCTCCAATGTAATTTTACAAGATTTGCCAAAACAGCCGACAATAAACGTTCGAGAATTACGGTGTAAATCTTCAGAGGTAGAAACTTACTTTATATACTGTGTAGTGTTCGAGGAAACGTCATGCACTTTCGGTTAACCAAGAGATTTGTGAACGGGGAATTAGCTCAAGTGGTAGAGCGCTCGCTTAGCATGTGAGAGGTACCGGGATCGATACCCGGATTCTCCAATGCTTTTGTACAACTTGTATTCTTTCAACTGTCTTTAGCATAAGATAAGTATTCGAAAGGGAGAGCGGGGAATTAGCTCAATTGGTAGAGCGCTCGCTTTGCATGCGAGAGGTACCGGGATCGATGCGGATTCCCGGATTCTCAATGTAATTTTACAAGATTTGCCAAAACAGCCGACAATAAACGTTCGAGAATTACGGTGTAAATCTTCAGAGGTAGAAACTTACTTTATATACTGTGTAGTGTTCGAGGAAACGTCATGCACTTTCGGTTAACCAAGAGATTTGTGAACGGGGAATTAGCTCAAGTGGTAGAGCGCTCGCTTAGCATGTGAGAGGTACCGGGATCGATACCCGGATTCTCCAATGCTTTTGTACAACTTGTATTCTTTCAACTGTCTTTAGCATAAGATAAGTATTCGAAAGGGAGAGCGGGGAATTAGCTCAATTGGTAGAGCGCTCGCTTTGCATGCGAGAGGTACCGGGATCGATGCCCGGATTCTCCAATGTAATTTTACAAGATTTGCCAAAACAGCCGACAATAAACGTTCGAGAATTACGGTGTAAATCTTCAGAGGTAGAAACTTACTTTATATACTGTGTAGTGTTCGAGGAAACGTCATGCACTTTCGGTTAACCAAGAGATTTGTGAACGGGGAATTAGCTCAAGTGGTAGAGCGCTCGCTTAGCATGTGAGAGGTACCGGGATCGATACCCGGATTCTCCAATGCTTTTGTACAACTTGTATTCTTTCAACTGTCTTTAGCATAAGATAAGTATTCGAAAGGGAGAGCGGGGAATTAGCTCAATTGGTAGAGCGCTCGCTTTGCATGCGAGAGGTACCGGGATCGATGCCCGGATTCTCCAATGTAATTTTACAAGATTTGCCAAAACAGCCGACAATAAACGTTCGAGAATTACGGTGTAAATCTTCAGAGGTAGAAACTTACTTTATATACTGTGTAGTGTTCGAGGAAACGTCATGCACTTTCGGTTAACCAAGAGATTTGTGAACGGGGAATTAGCTCAAGTGGTAGAGCGCTCGCTTAGCATGTGAGAGGTACCGGGATCGATACCCGGATTCTCCAATGCTTTTTGTACAACTTGTATTCTTTCAACTGTCTTTTGTACAAACTTGTATTTTCAACTGTCTTTAGCATAAGATAAGTATTCGAAAGGGAGAGCGGGGAATTAGCTCAATTGGTAGAGCGCTCGCTTTGCATGCGAGAGGTACCGGGATCGATGCCCGGATTCTCCAATGTAATTTTACAAGATTTGCCAAAACAGCCGACAATAAACGTTCGAGAATTACGGTGTAAATCTTCAGAGGTAGAAACTTACTTTATATACTGTGTAGTGTTCGAGGAAACGTCATGCACTTTCGGTTAACCAAGAGATTTGTGAACGGGGGAATTAGCTCAAGTGGTAGAGCGCTCGCTTAGCATGTGAGAGGTACCGGGATCGATACCCGGATTCTCCAATGCTTTTGTACAACTTGTATTCTTTCAACTGTCTTTAGCATAAGATAAGTATTCGAAAGGGAGAGCGGGGAATTAGCTCAATTGGTAGAGCGCTCGCTTTGCATGCGAGAGGTACCGGGATCGATGCCCGGATTCTCCAATGTAATTTTACAAGATTTGCCAAAACAGCCGACAATAAACGTTCGAGAATTACGGTGTAAATCTTCAGAGGTAGAAACTTACTTTATATACTGTGTAGTGTTCGAGGAAACGTCATGCACTTTCGGTTAACCAAGAGATTTGTGAACGGGGAATTAGCTCAAGTGGTAGAGCGCTCGCTTAGCATGTGAGAGGTACCGGGATCGATACCCGGATTCTCCAATGCTTTTGTACAACTTGTATTCTTTCAACTGTCTTTAGCATAAGATAAGTATTCGAAAGGAGAGCGGGGAATTAGCTCAATTGGTAGAGCGCTCGCTTTGCATGCGAGAGGTACCGGGATCGATGCCCGGATTCTCAATGTAATTTTACAAGATTTGCCAAAACAGCCGACAATAAACGTTCGAGAATTACGGTGTAAATCTTCAGAGGTAGAAACTTACTTTATATACTGTGTAGTGTTCGAGGAAACGTCATGCACTTTCGGTTAACCAAGAGATTTGTGAACGGGGAATTAGCTCAAGTGGTAGAGCGCTCGCTTAGCATGTGAGAGGTACCGGGATCGATACCCGGATTCTCCAATGCTTTTGTACAACTTGTATTCTTTCAACTGTCTTTAGCATAAGATAAGTATTCGAAAGGGAGAGCGGGGAATTAGCTCAATTGGTAGAGCGCTCGCTTTGCATGCGAGAGGTACCGGGATCGATGCCCGGATTCTCCAATGTAATTTTACAAGATTTGCCAAAACAGCCGACAATAAACGTTCGAGAATTACGGTGTAAATCTTCAGAGGTAGAAACTTACTTTATATACTGTGTAGTGTTCGAGGAAACGTCATGCACTTTCGGTTAACCAAGAGATTTGTGAACGGGGAATTAGCTCAAGTGGTAGAGCGCTCGCTTAGCATGTGAGAGGTACCGGGATCGATACCCGGATTCTCCAATGCTTTTGTACAACTTGTATTCTTTCAACTGTCTTTAGCATAAGATAAGTATTCGAAAGGGAGAGCGGGGAATTAGCTCAATTGGTAGAGCGCTCGCTTTGCATGCGAGAGGTACCGGGATCGATGCCCGGATTCTCCAATGTAATTTTACAAGATTTGCCAAAACAGCCGACAATAAACGTTCGAGAATTACGGTGTAAATCTTCAGAGGTAGAAACTTACTTTATATACTGTGTAGTGTTCGAGGAAACGTCATGCACTTTCGGTTAACCAAGAGATTTGTGAACGGGGAATTAGCTCAAGTGGTAGAGCGCTCGCTTAGCATGTGAGAGGTACCGGGATCGATACCCGGATTCTCCAATGCTTTTGTACAACTTGTATTCTTTCAACTGTCTTTAGCATAAGATAAGTATTCGAAAGGGAGAGCGGGGAATTAGCTCAATTGGTAGAGCGCTCGCTTTGCATGCGAGAGGTACCGGGATCGATGCCCGGATTCTCCAATGTAATTTTACAAGATTTGCCAAAACAGCCGACAATAAACGTTCGAGAATTACGGTGTAAATCTTCAGAGGTAGAAACTTACTTTATATACTGTGTAGTGTTCGAGGAAACGTCATGCACTTTCGGTTAACCAAGAGATTTGTGAACGGGGAATTAGCTCAAGTGGTAGAGCGCTCGCTTAGCATGTGAGAGGTACCGGGATCGATACCCGGATTCTCCAATGCTTTTGTACAACTTGTATTCTTTCAACTGTCTTTAGCATAAGATAAGTATTCGAAAAGGAGAGCGGGGAATTAGCTCAATTGGTAGAGCGCTCGCTTTGCATGCGAGTGGTACCGGGATCGATGCCCGGATTCTCCAATGTAATTTTACAAGATTTGCCAAAACAGCCGACAATAAACGTTCGAGAATTACGGTGTAAATCTTCAGAGGTAGAAACTTACTTTATATACTGTGTAGTGTTCGAGGAAACGTCATGCACTTTCGGTTAACCAAGAGATTTGTGAACGGGGAATTAGCTCAAGTGGTAGAGCGCTCGCTTAGCATGTGAGAGGTACAACTTGTATTCTTTCAACTGTCTTTAGCATAAGATAAGTATTCGAAAGGGAGAGCGGGGAATTAGCTCAATTGGTAGAGCGCTCGCTTTGCATGCGAGAGGTACCGGGATCGATGCCCTGATTCTCCAATGTAATTTTACAAGATTTGCCAAAACAGCCGACAATAAACGTTCGAGAATTACGGTGTAAATCTTCAGAGGTAGAAACTTACTTTATATACTGTGTAGTGTTCGAGGAAACGTCATGCACTTTCGGTTAACCAAGAGATTTGTGAACGGGGAATTAGCTCAAGTGGTAGAGCGCTCGCTTAGCATGTGAGAGGTACCGGGATCGATACCCGGATTCTCCAATGCTTTTGTACAACTTGTATTCTTTCAACTGTCTTTAGCATAAGATAAGTATTCGAAAGGGAGAGCGGGGAATTAGCTCAATTGGTAGAGCGCTCGCTTTGCATGCGAGAGGTACCGGGATCGATGCCCGGATTCTCCAATGTAATTTTACAAGATTTGCCAAAACAGCCGACAATAAACGTTCGAGAATTACGGTGTAAATCTTCAGAGGTAGAAACTTACTTTATATACTGTGTAGTGTTCGAGGAAACGTCATGCACTTTCGGTTAACCAAGAGATTTGTGAACGGGGAATTAGCTCAAGTGGTAGAGCGCTCGCTTAGCATGTGAGAGGTACCGGGATCGATACCCGGATTCTCCAATGCTTTTGTACAACTTGTATTCTTTCAACTGTCTTTAGCATAAGATAAGTATTCGAAAGGGAGAGCGGGGAATTAGCTCAATTGGTAGAGCGCTCGCTTTGCATGCGAGAGGTACCGGGATCGATGCCCGGATTCTCCAATGTAATTTTACAAGATTTGCCAAAACAGCCGACAATAAACGTTCGAGAATTACGGTGTAAATCTTCAGAGGTAGAAACTTACTTTATATACTGTGTAGTGTTCGAGGAAACGTCATGCACTTTCGGTTAACCAAGAGATTTGTGAACGGGGAATTAGCTCAAGTGGTAGAGCGCTCGCTTAGCATGTGAGAGGTACCGGGATCGATACCCGGATTCTCCAATGCTTTTGTACAACTTGTATTCTTTCAACTGTCTTTAGCATAAGATAAGTATTCGAAAGGGAGAGCGGGGAATTAGCTCAATTGGTAGAGCGCTCGCTTTGCATGCGAGAGGTACCGGGATCGATGCCCGGATTCTCCAATGTAATTTTACAAGATTTGCCAAAACAGCCGACAATAAACGTTCGAGAATTACGGTGTAAATCTTCAGAGGTAGAAACTTACTTTATATACTGTGTAGTGTTCGAGGAAACGTCATGCACTTTCGGTTAACCAAGAGATTTGTGAACGGGGAATTAGCTCAAGTGGTAGAGCGCTCGCTTAGCATGTGAGAGGTACCGGGATCGATACCCGGATTCTCCAATGCTTTTGTACAACTTGTATTCTTTCAACTGTCTTTAGCATAAGATAAGTATTCGAAAGGGAGAGCGGGGAATTAGCTCAATTGGTAGAGCGCTCGCTTTGCATGCGAGAGGTACCGGGATCGATGCCCGGATTCTCCAATGTAATTTTACAAGATTTGCCAAAACAGCCGACAATAAACGTTCGAGAATTACGGTGTAAATCTTCAGAGGTAGAAACTTACTTTATATACTGTGTAGTGTTCGAGGAAACGTCATGCACTTTCGGTTAACCAAGAGATTTGTGAACGGGGAATTAGCTCAAGTGGTAGAGCGCTCGCTTAGCATGTGAGAGGTACCGGGATCGATACCCGGATTCTCCAATGCTTTTGTACAACTTGTATTCTTTCAACTGTCTTTAGCATAAGATAAGTATTCGAAAGGGAGAGCGGGGAATTAGCTCAATTGGTAGAGCGCTCGCTTTGCATGCGAGAGGTACCGGGATCGATGCCCGGATTCTCCAATGTAATTTTACAAGATTTGCCAAAACAGCCGACAATAAACGTTCGAGAATTACGGTGTAAATCTTCAGAGGTAGAAACTTACTTTATATACTGTGTAGTGTTCGAGGAAACGTCATGCACTTTCGGTTAACCAAGAGATTTGTGAACGGGGAATTAGCTCAAGTGGTAGAGCGCTCGCTTAGCATGTGAGAGGTACCGGGATCGATACCCGGATTCTCCAATGCTTTTGTACAACTTGTATTCTTTCAACTGTCTTTAGCATAAGATAAGTATTCGAAAGGGAGAGCGGGGAATTAGCTCAATTGGTAGAGCGCTCGCTTTGCATGCGAGAGGTACCGGGATCGATGCCCGGATTCTCCAATGTAATTTTACAAGATTTGCCAAAACAGCCGACAATAAACGTTCGAGAATTACGGTGTAAATCTTCAGAGGTAGAAACTTACTTTATATACTGTGTAGTGTTCGAGGAAACGTCATGCACTTTCGGTTAACCAAGAGATTTGTGAACGGGGAATTAGCTCAAGTGGTAGAGCGCTCGCTTAGCATGTGAGAGGTACCGGGATCGATACCCGGATTCTCCAATGCTTTTGTACAACTTGTATTCTTTCAACTGTCTTTAGCATAAGATAAGTATTCGAAAGGGAGAGCGGGGAATTAGCTCAATTGGTAGAGCGCTCGCTTTGCATGCGAGAGGTACCGGGATCGATGCCCGGATTCTCCAATGTAATTTTACAAGATTTGCCAAAACAGCCGACAATAAACGTTCGAGAATTACGGTGTAAATCTTCAGAGGTAGAAACTTACTTTATATACTGTGTAGTGTTCGAGGAAACGTCATGCACTTTCGGTTAACCAAGAGATTTGTGAACGGGGAATTAGCTCAAGTGGTAGAGCGCTCGCTTAGCATGTGAGAGGTACCGGGATCGATACCCGGATTCTCCAATGCTTTTGTACAACTTGTATTCTTTCAACTGTCTTTAGCATAAGATAAGTATTCGAAAGGGAGAGCGGGGAATTAGCTCAATTGGTAGAGCGCTCGCTTTGCATGCGAGAGGTACCGGGATCGATGCCCGGATTCTCCAATGTAATTTTACAAGATTTGCCAAAACAGCCGACAATAAACGTTCGAGAATTACGGTGTAAATCTTCAGAGGTAGAAACTTACTTTTTATATACTGTGTAGTGTTCGAGGAAACGTCATGCACTTTCGGTTAACCAAGAGATTTGTGAACGGGGAATTAGCTCAAGTGGTAGAGCGCTCGCTTAGCATGTGAGAGGTACCGGGATCGATACCCGGATTCTCCAATGCTTTTGTACAACTTGTATTCTTTCAACTGTCTTTAGCATAAGATAAGTATTCGAAAGGGAGAGAAAGGGGGGAATTAGCTCAATTGGTAGAGCGCTCGCTTTGCATGCGAGAGGTACCGGGATCGATGCCCGGATTCTCCAATGTAATTTTACAAGATTTGCCAAAACAGCCGACAATAAACGTTCGAGAATTACGGTGTAAATCTTCAGAGGTAGAAACTTACTTTATATACTGTGTAGTGTTCGAGGAAACGTCATGCACTTTCGGTTAACCAAGAGATTTGTGAACGGGGAATTAGCTCAAGTGGTAGAGCGCTCGCTTAGCATGTGAGAGGTACCGGGATCGATACCCGGATTCTCCAATGCTTTTGTACAACTTGTATTCTTTCAACTGTCTTTAGCATAAGATAAGTATTCGAAAGGGAGAGCGGGGAATTAGCTCAATTGGTAGAGCGCTCGCTTTGCATGCGAGAGGTACCGGGATCGATGCCCGGATTCTCCAATGTAATTTTACAAGATTTGCCAAAACAGCCGACAATAAACGTTCGAGAATTACGGTGTAAATCTTCAGAGGTAGAAACTTACTTTATATACTGTGTAGTGTTCGAGGAAACGTCATGCACTTTCGGTTAACCAAGAGATTTGTGAACGGGGAATTAGCTCAAGTGGTAGAGCGCTCGCTTAGCATGTGAGAGGTACCGGGATCGATACCCGGATTCTCCAATGCTTTTGTACAACTTGTATTCTTTCAACTGTCTTTAGCATAAGATAAGTATTCGAAAGGGAGAGCGGGGAATTAGCTCAATTGGTAGAGCGCTCGCTTTGCATGCGAGAGGTACCGGGATCGATGCCCGGATTCTCCAATGTAATTTTACAAGATTTGCCAAAACAGCCGACAATAAACGTTCGAGAATTACGGTGTAAATCTTCAGAGGTAGAAACTTACTTTATATACTGTGTAGTGTTCGAGGAAACGTCATGCACTTTCGGTTAACCAAGAGATTTGTGAACGGGGAATTAGCTCAAGTGGTAGAGCGCTCGCTTAGCATGTGAGAGGTACCGGGATCGATACCCGGATTCTCCAATGCTTTTGTACAACTTGTATTCTTTCAACTGTCTTTAGCATAAGATAAGTATTCGAAAGGGAGAGCGGGGAATTAGCTCAATTGGTAGAGCGCTCGCTTTGCATGCGAGAGGTACCGGGATCGATGCCCGGATTCTCCAATGTAATTTTACAAGATTTGCCAAAACAGCCGACAATAAACGTTCGAGAATTACGGTGTAAATCTTCAGAGGTAGAAACTTACTTTATATACTGTGTAGTGTTCGAGGAAACGTCATGCACTTTCGGTTAACCAAGAGATTTGTGAACGGGGAATTAGCTCAAGTGGTAGAGCGCTCGCTTAGCATGTGAGAGGTACCGGGATCGATACCCGGATTCTCCAATGCTTTTGTACAACTTGTATTCTTTCAACTGTCTTTAGCATAAGATAAGTATTCGAAAGGGAGAGCGGGGAATTAGCTCAATTGGTAGAGCGCTCGCTTTGCATGCGAGAGGTACCGGGATCGATGCCCGGATCTCCAATGTAATTTTACAAGATTTGCCAAAACAGCCGACAATAAACGTTCGAGAATTACGGTGTAAATCTTCAGAGGTAGAAACTTACTTTATATACTGTGTAGTGTTCGAGGAAACGTCATGCACTTTCGGTTAACCAAGAGATTTGTGAACGGGGAATTAGCTCAAGTGGTAGAGCGCTCGCTTAGCATGTGAGAGGTACCGGGATCGATACCCGGATTCTCCAATGCTTTTGTACAACTTGTATTCTTTCAACTGTCTTTAGCATAAGATAAGTATTCGAAAGGAGAGCGGGGAATTAGCTCAATTGGTAGAGCGCTCGCTTTGCATGCGAGAGGTACCGGGATCGATGCCCGGATTCTCCAATGTAATTTTACAAGATTTGCCAAAACAGCCGACAATAAACGTTCGAGAATTACGGTGTAAATCTTCAGAGGTAGAAACTTACTTTATATACTGTGTAGTGTTCGAGGAAACGTCATGCACTTTCGGTTAAGAGGTAGAAACTTACTTTATATACTGGAGTGTTCGAGGAAACGTCATGCTTTCGGTTAACCAAAGAGATTTGTGAACGGGGAATTAGCTCAAGTGGTAGAGGGGCTTAGCATGTGAGAGGTACCGGGCCGGATTCTCCAATGCTTGGTACAACTTGTATTCTTTCAACTGTCTTTAGCATAAGATAAGTATTCGAAAGGGAGCGGGGAATTAGCTCAATTGGTAGAGCGCTCGCTTTGCATGAGGTACCGGGATCGATGCCCGGATTCTCCAATGTAATTTTACAAGATTTGCCAAAACAGCCGACAATAAACGTTCGAGAATTACGGTGTAAATCTTCAGAGGTAGAAACTTACTTTATATACTGTGTAGTGTTCGAGGAAACGTCATGCACTTTCGGTTAACCAAGAGATTTGTGAACGGGGAATTAGCTCAAGGGTAGAGCGCTCGCTTAGCATGTGAGAGGTACCGGGATCGATACCCGGATTCTCCAATGCTTTTGGTACAACTTGTATTCTTTCAACTGTCTTTAGCATAAGATAAGTATTCGAAAGGGAGCGGGGAATTAGCTCAATTGGTAGAGCGCTCTTTGCATGCGAGAGGTACCGGGATCGATGCCCGGATTCTCCAATGTAATTTTACAAGATTTGCCAAAACAGCCGACAATAAACGTTCGAGAATTACGGTGTAAATCTTCAGAGGTAGAAACTTACTTTATATACTGTGTAGTGTTCGAGGAAACGTCATGCACTTTCGGTTAACCAAGAGATTTGTGAACGGGGAATTAGCTCAAGTGGTAGAGCGCTCGCTTAGCATGTGAGAGGTACCGGGATCGATACCCGGATTCTCCAATGCTTTTGTACAACTTGTATTCTTTCAACTGTCTTTAGCATAAGATAAGTATTCGAAAGGGAGAGCGGGGAATTAGCTCAATTGGTAGAGCGCTCGCTTTGCATGCGAGAGGTACCGGGATCGATGCCCGGATTCTCCAATGTAATTTTACAAGATTTGCCAAAACAGCCGACAATAAACGTTCGAGAATTACGGTGTAAATCTTCAGAGGTAGAAACTTACTTTATATACTGTGTAGTGTTCGAGGAAACGTCATGCACTTTCGGTTAACCAAGAGATTTGTGAACGGGGAATTAGCTCAAGTGGTAGAGCGCTCGCTTAGCATGTGAGAGGTACCGGGATCGATACCCGGATTCTCCAATGCTTTTGTACAACTTGTATTCTTTCAACTGTCTTTAGCATAAGATAAGTATTCGAAAGGGAGAGCGGGGAATTAGCTCAATTGGTAGAGCGCTCGCTTTGCATGCGAGAGGTACCGGGATCGATGCCCGGATTCTCCAATGTAATTTTACAAGATTTGCCAAAACAGCCGACAATAAACGTTCGAGAATTACGGTGTAAATCTTCAGAGGTAGAAACTTACTTTATATACTGTGTAGTGTTCGAGGAAACGTCATGCACTTTCGGTTAACCAAGAGATTTGTGAACGGGGAATTAGCTCAAGTGGTAGAGCGCTCGCTTAGCATGTGAGAGGTACCGGGATCGATACCCGGATTCTCCAATGCTTTTGTACAACTTGTATTCTTTCAACTGTCTTTAGCATAAGATAAGTATTCGAAAGGGAGAGCGGGGAATTAGCTCAATTGGTAGAGCGCTCGCTTTGCATGCGAGAGGTACCGGGATCGATGCCCGGATTCTCCAATGTAATTTTACAAGATTTGCCAAAACAGCCGACAATAAACGTTCGAGAATTACGGTGTAAATCTTCAGAGGTAGAAACTTACTTTATATACTGTGTAGTGTTCGAGGAAACGTCATGCACTTTCGGTTAACCAAGAGATTTGTGAACGGGGAATTAGCTCAAGTTCGAGGAAACGTCATGCACTTTCGGTTAACCAAGAGATTTGTGAACGGGGAATTGGTAGAGCGCTCGCTTAGCATGTGAGAGGTACCGGGATCGATACCCGGATTCTCCAATGCTTTTGTACAACTTGTATTCTTTCAACTGTCTTTAGCATAAGATAAGTATTCGAAAGGGAGAGCGGGGAATTAGCTCAATTGGTAGAGCGCTCGCTTTGCATGCGAGAGGTACCGGGATCGATGCCCGGATTCTCAATGTAATTTTACAAGATTTGCCAAAACAGCCGACAATAAACGTTCGAGAATTACGGTGTAAATCTTCAGAGGTAGAAACTTACTTTATATACTGTGTAGTGTTCGAGGAAACGTCATGCACTTTCGGTTAACCAAGAGATTTGTGAACGGGGAATTAGCTCAAGTGGTAGAGCGCTCGCTTAGCATGTGAGAGGTACCGGGATCGATACCCGGATTCTCCAATGCTTTTGTACAACTTGTATTCTTTCAACTGTCTTTAGCATAAGATAAGTATTCGAAAGGGAGAGCGGGGAATTAGCTCAATTCAGAGGTGGAGCGGGGAATTAGCTCAATTGGTAGAGCGCTCGCTTTGCATGCGAGAGGTACCGGGATCGATGCCCGGATTCTCCAATGTAATTTTACAAGATTTGCCAAAACAGCCGACAATAAACGTTCGAGAATTACGGTGTAAATCTTCAGAGGTAGAAACTTACTTTATATACTGTGTAGTGTTCGAGGAAACGTCATGCACTTTCGGTTAACCAAGAGATTTGTGAACGGGGAATTAGCTCAAGTGGTAGAGCGCTCGCTTAGCATGTGAGAGGTACCGGGATCGATACCCGGATTCTCCAATGCTTTTGTACAACTTGTATTCTTTCAACTGTCTTTAGCATAAGATAAGTATTCGAAAGGGAGAGCGGGGAATTAGCTCAATTGGTAGAGCGCTCGCTTTGCATGCGAGAGGTACCGGGATCGATGCCCGGATTCTCCAATGTAATTTTACAAGATTTGCCAAAACAGCCGACAATAAACGTTCGAGAATTACGGTGTAAATCTTCAGAGGTAGAAACTTACTTTATATACTGTGTAGTGTTCGAGGAAACGTCATGCACTTTCGGTTAACCAAGAGATTTGTGAACGGGGAATTAGCTCAAGTGGTAGAGCGCTCGCTTAGCATGTGAGAGGTACCGGGATCGATACCCGGATTCTCCAATGCTTTTGTACAACTTGTATTCTTTCAACTGTCTTTAGCATAAGATAAGTATTCGAAAGGAGAGCGGGAATTAGCTCAATTGGTAGAGCGCTCGCTTTGCATGCGAGAGGTACCGGGATCGATGCCCGGATTCTCCAATGTAATTTTACAAGATTTGCCAAAACAGCCGACAATAAACGTTCGAGAATTACGGTGTAAATCTTCAGAGGTAGAAACTTACTTTATATACTGTGTAGTGTTCGAGGAAACGTCATGCACTTTCGGTTAACCAAGAGATTTGTGAACGGGGAATTAGCTCAAGTGGTAGAGCGCTCGCTTAGCATGTGAGAGGTACGGGATCGATACCCGGATTCTTCTCTTTTGTACAACTTTGGGCATAAGATAAGTATTCGAAAGGGAGAGCGGGGAATTCTCAATTGGTAGAGATAATATTCGAGAGGTAGGATCGATGCCGGATTAGCAATCAATTTTGATTTGCCAAACAGCCGACAATAAACCACTTTTATACCGGGATCGACGTCGGATTCTCCAATGCTTTTGCGAGAGGTACCGGGACAATTCTCCAATGTATTTTTTCAAGATTTGCCAAAACAACAATAAACGTTCGAGAATTTTAAATCTTCATAGAAAGACTTTATATAGTATTCGAAAACTTTCGGGAGATTTGTGAACGGGGAATTAGCTCAATTGGTAGAGCGCTCGCTTTGCATGCGAGAGGTACCGGGATCGATCGATTCTCCAATGCTTTTCTCCAATGTAATTTTACAAGATTTTCGAAAAACAGCCGACAATAAACGCTTTCGAGAACCGGGATCGATGCCCGGATTCTAAATGTAATTTTCAAGATTTGCCAAAACAGACAATAAACGTTCGAGAAACGGTGTAAATCTTCAGAGGTAGAAACTTACTTTATATACTGTGTAGTGTTCGAGGAAACGTCATGCACTTTCGGTTAACCAAGAGATTTGTGAACGGGGAATTAGCTCAAGTGGTAGAGCGCTCGCTTAGCATGTGAGAGGTACCGGGATCGATACCCGGATTCTCCAATGCTTTTGTACAACTTGTATTCTTTCAACTGTCTTTAGCATAAGATAAGTATTCGAAAGGGAGAGCGGGGAATTAGCTCAATTGGTAGAGCGCTCGCTTTGCATGCGAGAGGTACCGGGATCGATGCCCGGATTCTCCAATGTAATTTTACAAGATTTGCCAAAACAGCCGACAATAAACGTTCGAGAATTACGGTGTAAATCTTCAGAGGTAGAAACTTACTTTATATACTGTGTAGTGTTCGAGGAAACGTCATGCACTTTCGGTTAACCAAGAGATTTGTGAACGGGGAATTAGCTCAAGTGGTAGAGCGCTCGCTTAGCATGTGAGAGGTACCGGGATCGATACCCGGATTCTCCAATGCTTTTGTACAACTTGTATTCTTTCAACTGTCTTTAGCATAAGATAAGTATTCGAAAGGGAGAGCGGGGAATTAGCTCAATTGGTAGAGCGCTCGCTTTGCATGCGAGAGGTACCGGGATCGATGCCCGGATTCTCCAATGTAATTTTACAAGATTTGCCAAAACAGCCGACAATAAACGTTCGAGAATTACGGTGTAAATCTTCAGAGGTAGAAACTTACTTTATATACTGTGTAGTGTTCGAGGAAACGTCATGCACTTTCGGTTAACCAAGAGATTTGTGAACGGGGAATTAGCTCAAGTGGTAGAGCGCTCGCTTAGCATGTGAGAGGTACCGGGATCGATACCCGGATTCTCCAATGCTTTTGTACAACTTGTATTCTTTCAACTGTCTTTAGCATAAGATAAGTATTCGAAAGGGAGAGCGGGGAATTAGCTCAATTGGTAGAGCGCTCGCTTTGCATGCGAGAGGTACCGGGATCGATGCCCGGATTCTCCAATGTAATTTTACAAGATTTGCCAAAACAGCCGACAATAAACGTTCGAGAATTACGGTGTAAATCTTCAGAGGTAGAAACTTACTTTATATACTGTGTAGTGTTCGAGGAAACGTCATGCACTTTCGGTTAACCAAGAGATTTGTGAACGGGGGGAATTAGCTCAAGTGGTAGAGCGCTCGCTTAGCATGTGAGAGGTACCGGGATCGATACCCGGATTCTCCAATGTAATTTTTTGTACAACTTGTATTCTTTCAACTGTCTTTAGCATAAGATAAGATAAGTATTCGAAAGGAGAGCGGGGAATTAGCTCAATTGGTAGAGCGCTCGCTTTGCATGCGAGAGGTACCGGGATCGATGCCCGGATTCTCCAATGTAATTTTACAAGATTTGCCAAAACAGCCGACAATAAACGTTCGAGAATTACGGTGTAAATCTTCAGAGGTAGAAACTTACTTTATATACTGTGTAGTGTTCGAGGAAACGTCATGCACTTTCGGTTAACCAAGAGATTTGTGAACGGGGAATTAGCTCAAGTGGTAGAGCGCTCGCTTAGCATGTGAGAGGTACCGGGATCGATACCCGGATTCTCCAATGCTTTTGTACAACTTGTATTCTTTCAACTGTCTTTAGCATAAGATAAGTATTCGAAAGGGAGAGCGGGGAATTAGCTCAATTGGTAGAGCGCTCGCTTTGCATGCGAGAGGTACCGGGATCGATGCCCGGATTCTCCAATGTAATTTTACAAGATTTGCCAAAACAGCCGACAATAAACGTTCGAGAATTACGGTGTAAATCTTCAGAGGTAGAAACTTACTTTATATACTGTGTAGTGTTCGAGGAAACGTCATGCACTTTCGGTTAACCAAGAGATTTGTGAACGGGGAATTAGCTCAAGTGGTAGAGCGCTCGCTTAGCATGTGAGAGGTACCGGGATCGATACCCGGATTCTCCAATGCTTTTGTACAACTTGTATTCTTTCAACTGTCTTTAGCATAAGATAAGTATTCGAAAGGGAGAGCGGGGAATTAGCTCAATTGGTAGAGCGCTCGCTTTGCATGCGAGAGGTACCGGGATCGATGCCCGGATTCTCCAATGTAATTTTACAAGATTTGCCAAAACAGCCGACAATAAACGTTCGAGAATTACGGTGTAAATCTTCAGAGGTAGAAACTTACTTTATATACTGTGTAGTGTTCGAGGAAACGTCATGCACTTTCGGTTAACCAAGAGATTTGTGAACGGGGAATTAGCTCAAGTGGTAGAAACTACTTTATATACTGTGTAGTGTTCGAGGAAACGTCAAGCACTTTCGGTTAACCAAGAGATTTGTGAAGCGCTCGCTTAGCATGTGAGAGGTACCGGGATCGATACCGGGACCCGGATTCTCCAATGCTTTTGTACAACTTGTATTCTTTCAACTGTCTTTAGCATAAGATAAGTATTCGAAAGGGAGAGCGGGGAATTAGCTCAATTGGTAGAGCGCTCGCTTTGCATGCGAGAGGTACCGGGATCGATGCCCGGATTCTCCAATGTAATTTTACAAGATTTGCCAAAACAGCCGACAATAAACGTTCGAGAATTACGGTGTAAATCTTCAGAGGTAGAAACTTACTTTATATACTGTGTAGTGTTCGAGGAAACGTCATGCACTTTCGGTTAACCAAGAGATTTGTGAACGGGGAATTAGCTCAAGTGGTAGAGCGCTCGCTTAGCATGTGAGAGGTACCGGGATCGATACCCGGATTCTCCAATGCTTTTGTACAACTTGTATTCTTTCAACTGTCTTTAGCATAAGATAAGTATTCGAAAGGGAGAGGGGAATTAGCTCAATTGGTAGCGCTCGCTTTGCATGCGAGAGGTACCGGGATCGATGCCCGGATTCTCCAATGTAATTTTACAAGATTTGCCAAAACAGCCGACAATAAACGTTCGAGAATTACGGTGTAAATCTTCAGAGGTAGAAACTTACTTTATATACTGTGTAGTGTTCGAGGAAACGTCATGCACTTTCGGTTAACCAAGAGATTTGTGAACGGGGAATTAGCTCAAGTGGTAGAGCGCTCGCTTAGCATGTGAGAGGTACCGGGATCGATACCCGGATTCTCCAATGCTTTTGTACAACTTGTATTCTTTCAACTGTCTTTAGCATAAGATAAGTATTCGAAAGGGAGAGCGGGGAATTAGCTCAATTGGTAGAGCGCTCGCTTTGCATGCGAGAGGTACCGGGATCGATGCCCGGATTCTCCAATGTAATTTTACAAGATTTGCCAAAACAGCCGACAATAAACGTTCGAGAATTACGGTGTAAATCTTCAGAGGTAGAAACTTACTTTATATACTGTGTAGTGTTCGAGGAAACGTCATGCACTTTCGGTTAACCAAGAGATTTGTGAACGGGGAATTAGCTCAAGTGGTAGAGCGCTCGCTTAGCATGTGAGAGGTACCGGGATCGATACCCGGATTCTCCAATGCTTTTGTACAACTTGTATTCTTTCAACTGTCTTTAGCATAAGATAAGTATTCGAAAGGGAGAGCGGGGAATTAGCTCAATTGGTAGAGCGCTCGCTTTGCATGCGAGAGGTACCGGGATCGATGCCCGGATTCTCCAATGTAATTTTACAAGATTTGCCAAAACAGCCGACAATAAACGTTCGAGAATTACGGTGTAAATCTTCAGAGGTAGAAACTTACTTTATATACTGTGTAGTGTTCGAGGAAACGTCATGCACTTTCGGTTAACCAAGAGATTTGTGAACGGGGAATTAGCTCAAGTGGTAGAGCGCTCGCTTAGCATGTGAGAGGTACCGGGATCGATACCCGGATTCTCCAATGCGATACCCGGATTCTCCAATGCTTTTGTACAACTTGTATTCTTTCAACTGTCTTTAGCATAAGATAAGTATTCGAAAGGGAGAGCGGGGAATTAGCTCAATTGGTAGAGCGCTCGCTTTGCATGCGAGAGGTACCGGGATCGATGCCCGGATTCTCCAATGTAATTTTACAAGATTTGCCAAAACAGCCGACAATAAACGTTCGAGAATTACGGTGTAAATCTTCAGAGGTAGAAACTTACTTTATATACTGTGTAGTGTTCGAGGAAACGTCATGCACTTTCGGTTAACCAAGAGATTTGTGAACGGGGAATTAGCTCAAGTGGTAGAGCGCTCGCTTAGCATGTGAGAGGTACCGGGATCGATACCCGGATTCTCCAATGCTTTTTGTACAACTTGTATTCTTTCAACTGTCTTTAGCATAAGATAAGTATTCGAAAGGGAGATAGGGGAATTAGCTCAATTGGTAGAGCGCTCGCTTTGCATGCGAGAGGTACCGGGATCGATGCCCGGATTCTCCAATGTAATTTTACAAGATTTGCCAAAACAGCCGACAATAAACGTTCGAGAATTACGGTGTAAATCTTCAGAGGTAGAAACTTACTTTATATACTGTGTAGTGTTCGAGGAAACGTCATGCACTTTCGGTTAACCAAGAGATTTGTGAACGGGGAATTAGCTCAAGTGGTAGAGCGCTCGCTTAGCATGTGAGAGGTACCGGGATCGATACCCGGATTCTCCAATGCTTTTGTACAACTTGTATTCTTTCAACTGTCTTTAGCATAAGATAAGTATTCGAAAGGGAGAGCGGGGAATTAGCTCAATTGGTAGAGCGCTCGCTTTGCATGCGAGAGGTACCGGGATCGATGCCCGGATTCTCCAATGTAATTTTACAAGATTTGCCAAAACAGCCGACAATAAACGTTCGAGAATTACGGTGTAAATCTTCAGAGGTAGAAACTTACTTTATATACTGTGTAGTGTTCGAGGAAACGTCATGCACTTTCGGTTAACCAAGAGATTTGTGAACGGGGAATTAGCTCAAGTGGTAGAGCGCTCGCTTAGCATGTGAGAGGTACCGGGATCGATACCCGGATTCTCCAATGCTTTTGTACAACTTGTATTCTTTCAACTGTCTTTAGCATAAGATAAGTATTCGAAAGGGAGAGCGGGGAATTAGCTCAATTGGTAGAGCGCTCGCTTTGCATGCGAGAGGTACCGGGATCGATGCCCGGATTCTCCAATGTAATTTTACAAGATTTGCCAAAACAGCCGACAATAAACGTTCGAGAATTACGGTGTAAATCTTCAGAGGTAGAAACTTACTTTATATACTGTGTAGTGTTCGAGGAAACGTCATGCACTTTCGGTTAACCAAGAGATTTGTGAACGGGGAATTAGCTCAAGTGGTAGAGCGCTCGCTTAGCATGTGAGAGGTACCGGGATCGATACCCGGATTCTCCAATGCTTTTGTACAACTTGTATTCTTTCAACTGTCTTTAGCATAAGATAAGTATTCGAAAGGGAGAGCGGGGAATTAGCTCAATTGGTAGAGCGCTCGCTTTGCATGCGAGAGGTACCGGGATCGATGCCCGGATTCTCCAATGTAATTTTACAAGATTTGCCAAAACAGCCGACAATAAACGTTCGAGAATTACGGTGTAAATCTTCAGAGGTAGAAACTTACTTTATATACTGTGTAGTGTTCGAGGAAACGTCATGCACTTTCGGTTAACCAAGAGATTTGTGAACGGGGAATTAGCTCAAGTGGTAGAGCGCTCGCTTAGCATGTGAGAGGTACCGGGATCGATACCCGGATTCTCCAATGCTTTTGTACAACTTGTATTCTTTCAACTGTCTTTAGCATAAGATAAGTATTCGAAAGGGAGAGCGGGGAATTAGCTCAATTGGTAGAGCGCTCGCTTTGCATGCGAGAGGTACCGGGATCGATGCCCGGATTCTCCAATGTAATTTTACAAGATTTGCCAAAACAGCCGACAATAAACGTTCGAGAATTACGGTGTAAAATCTTCAGAGGTAGAAACTTACTTTATATACTGTGTAGTGTTCGAGGAAACGTCATGCACTTTCGGTTAACCAAGAGATTTGTGAACGGGGAATTAGCTCAAGTGGTAGAGCGCTCGCTTAGCATGTGAGAGGTACCGGGATCGATACCCGGATTCTCCAATGCTTTTGTACAACTTGTATTCTTTCAACTGTCTTTAGCATAAGATAAGTATTCGAAAGGGAGAGAGGGGAATTAGCTCAATTGGTAGAGCGCTCGCTTTGCATGCGAGAGGTACCGGGATCGATGCCCGGATTCTCCAATGTAATTTTACAAGATTTGCCAAAACAGCCGACAATAAACGTTCGAGAATTACGGTGTAAATCTTCAGAGGTAGAAACTTACTTTATATACTGTGTAGTGTTCGAGGAAACGTCATGCACTTTCGGTTAACCAAGAGATTTGTGAACGGGGAATTAGCTCAAGTGGTAGAGCGCTCGCTTAGCATGTGAGAGGTACCGGGATCGATATACCGGATTCTCCAATGCTTTTGTACAACTTGTATTCTTTCAACTGTCTTTAGCATAAGATAAGTATTCGAAAGGGAGAGCGGGGAATTAGCTCAATTGGTAGAGCGCTCGCTTTGCATGCGAGAGGTACCGGGATCGATGCCCGGATTCTCCAATGTAATTTTACAAGATTTGCCAAAACAGCCGACAATAAACGTTCGAGAATTACGGTGTAAATCTTCAGAGGTAGAAACTTACTTTATATACTGTGTAGTGTTCGAGGAAACGTCATGCACTTTCGGTTAACCAAGAGATTTGTGAACGGGGAATTAGCTCAAGTGGTAGAGCGCTCGCTTAGCATGTGAGAGGTACCGGGATCGATACCCGGATTCTCCAATGCTTTTGTACAACTTGTATTCTTTCAACTGTCTTTAGCATAAGATAAGTATTCGAAAGGAGAGCGGGGAATTAGCTCAATTGGTAGAGCGCTCGCTTTGCATGCGAGAGGTACCGGGATCGATGCCCGGATTCTCCAATGTAATTTTACAAGATTTGCCAAAACAGCCGACAATAAACGTTCGAGAATTACGGTGTAAATCTTCAGAGGTAGAAACTTACTTTATATACTGTGTAGTGTTCGAGGAAACGTCATGCACTTTCGGTTAACCAAGAGATTTGTGAACGGGGAATTAGCTCAAGTGGTAGAGCGCTCGCTTAGCATGTGAGAGGTACCGGGATCGATACCCGGATTCTCCAATGCTTTTGTACAACTTGTATTCTTTCAACTGTCTTTAGCATAAGATAAGTATTCGAAATGGAGAGCGGGGGGAATTAGCTCAATTGGTAGAACGCTCGCTTTGCATGCGAGAGGTACCGGGATTGATGCCCGGATTCTCCAATGTAATTTTACAAGATTTGCCAAAACAGCCGACAATAAACGTTCGAGAATTACGGTGTAAATCTTCAGAGGTAGAAACTTACTTTATATACTGTGTAGTGTTCGAGGAAACGTCATGCACTTTCGGTTAACCAAGAGATTTGTGAACGGGGAATTAGCTCAAGTGGTAGAGCGCTCGCTTAGCATGTGAGAGGTACCGGGATCGATACCCGGATTCTCCAATGCTTTTGTACAACTTGTATTCTTTCAACTGTCTTTAGCATAAGATAAGTATTCGAAAGAGAGAGCGGGGAATTAGCTCAATTGGTAGAGCGCTCGCTTTGCATGCGAGAGGTACCGGGATCGATGCCCGGATTCTCCAATGTAATTTTACAAGATTTGCCAAAACAGCCGACAATAAACGTTCGAGAATTACGGTGTAAATCTTCAGAGGTAGAAACTTACTTTATATACTGTGTAGTGTTCGAGGAAACGTCATGCACTTTCGGTTAACCAAGAGATTTGTGAACGGGGAATTAGCTCAAGTGGTAGAGCGCTCGCTTAGCATGTGAGAGGTACCGGGATCGATACCCGGATTCTCCAATGCTTTTGTACAACTTGTATTCTTTCAACTGTCTTTAGCATAAGATAAGTATTCGAAAGGGAGAGCGGGGAATTAGCTCAATTGGTAGAGCGCTCGCTTTGCATGCGAGAGGTACCGGGATCGATGCCCGGATTCTCCAATGTAATTTTACAAGATTTGCCAAAACAGCCGACAATAAACGTTCGAGAATTACGGTGTAAATCTTCAGAGGTAGAAACTTACTTTATATACTGTGTAGTGTTCGAGGAAACGTCATGCACTTTCGGTTAACCAAGAGATTTGTGAACGGGGAATTAGCTCAAGTGGTAGAGCGCTCGCTTAGCATGTGAGAGGTACCGGGATCGATACCCGGATTCTCCAATGCTTTTGTACAACTTGTATTCTTTCAACTGTCTTTAGCATAAGATAAGTATTCGAAAGGGAGAGCGGGGAATTAGCTCAATTGGTAGAGCGCTCGCTTTGCATGCGAGAGGTACCGGGATCGATGCCCGGATTCTCCAATGTAATTTTACAAGATTTGCCAAAACAGCCGACAATAAACGTTCGAGAATTACGGTGTAAATCTTCAGAGGTAGAAACTTACTTTATATACTGTGTAGTGTTCGAGGAAACGTCATGCACTTTCGGTTAACCAAGAGATTTGTGAACGGGGAATTAGCTCAAGTGGTAGAGCGCTCGCTTAGCATGTGAGAGGTACCGGGATCGATACCCGGATTCTCCAATGCTTTTGTACAACTTGTATTCTTTCAACTGTCTTTAGCATAAGATAAGTATTCGAAAGGAGAGCGGGGAATTAGCTCTATTGTTAGAGCGCTCGCTTTGCATGCGAGAGGTACCGGGATCGATGCCCGGTTTCTCCAATGTAATTTTACAAGATTTGCCAAAACAGCCGACAATAAACGTTCGAGAATTACGGTGTAAATCTTCAGAGGTAGAAACTTACTTTATATACTGTGTAGTGTTCGAGGAAACGTCATGCACTTTCGGTTAACCAAGAGATTTGTGAACGGGGAATTAGCTCAAGTGGTAGAGCGCTCGCTTAGCATGTGAGAGGTACAACTTGTATTCTTTCAACTGTCTTTAGCATAAGATAAGTATTCGAAAGGGAGAGCGGGGAATTAGCTCAATTGGTAGAGCGCTCGCTTTGCATGCGAGAGGTACCGGATCGATGCCCGGATTCTCCAATGTAATTTTACAAGATTTGCCAAAACAGCCGACAATAAACGTTCGAGAATTACGGTGTAAAGAGGTAGAAATAGTGTTCGAGGAAACGTCATGCACTTTCGGTTAACCAAGAGCTTAGCATGTGAAACCGGGATCGATGCCCGATTCTCCAATGTATTCTTTCAACTGTCTTTAGCATAAGATAAGTATTCGAAAGGGAGAGCGGAATTAGCTCAATTGGTAGAGCGCCTGCTTTAGAGAGGTACCGGATGATGCGGATTCTTTGCGATTTGCCAAAACAGCCGACAATAAACGTCGAGAATTACGGTGGGAGGTAGAAACTTACTTTTTAAAGATTTTAAGTAATTTGCCAAATTTGCAAAACAGCCGACAATAAACGTTCGAGAATTACGGTGTAAATCTTCAGAGGTAGAATTAGGAAACGTCATGCACTTTGGTTAACCAAGAGATTTGTGAAACGGGGAATTAGCTCAAGTGGTAGAGCGCTTTGCATGTGAGAGGTACCGGGATCGATACCCGGATTCTCCAATCTTTTGTACAACTTGTATTCTTTCAACTGTCTTTAGCATAAGATAAGTATTCGAAAGGGAGAGCGGGGAATTAGCTCAATTGGTAGAGCGCTCGCTTTAATTTTGCCCGGATTCTCCAATGTAATTTTACAAGATTTGCCAAAACAGCCGACAATAAACGTTCGAGAATTACGGTGTAAATCTTCAGAGGTAGAAACTTACTTTATATACTGTGTAGTGTTCGAGGAAACGTCATGCACTTTCGGTTAACCAAGAGATTTGTGAACGGGGAATTAGCTCAAGTGGTAGAGCGCTCGCTTAGCATGTGAGAGGTACCGGGATCGATACCCGGATTCTCCAATGCTTTTGTACAACTTGTATTCTTTCAACTGTCTTTAGCATAAGATAAGTATTCGAAAGGGAGAGCGGGGAATTAGCTCAATTGGTAGAGCGCTCGCTTTGCATGCGAGAGGTACCGGGATCGATGCCCGGATTCTCCAATGTAATTTTACAAGATTTGCCAAAACAGCCGACAATAAACGTTCGAGAATTACGGTGTAAATCTTCAGAGGTAGAAACTTACTTTATATACTGTGTAGTGTTCGAGGAAACGTCATGCACTTTCGGTTAACCAAGAGATTTGTGAACGGGGAATTAGCTCAAGTGGTAGAGCGCTCGCTTAGCATGTGAGAGGTACCGGGATCGATACCCGGATTCTCCAATGCTTTTGTACAACTTGTATTCTTTCAACTGTCTTTAGCATAAGATAAGTATTCGAAAGGGAGAGCGGGGAATTAGCTCAATTGGTAGAGCGCTCGCTTTGCATGCGAGAGGTACCGGGATCGATGCCCGGATTCTCCAATGTAATTTTACAAGATTTGCCAAAACAGCCGACAATAAACGTTCGAGAATTACGGTGTAAATCTTCAGAGGTAGAAACTTACTTTATATACTGTGTAGTGTTCGAGGAAACGTCATGCACTTTCGGTTAACCAAGAGATTTGTGAACGGGGAATTAGCTCAAGTGGTAGAGCGCTCGCTTAGCATGTGAGAGGTACCGGGATCGATACCCGGATTCTCCAATGCTTTTGTACAACTTGTATTCTTTCAACTGTCTTTAGCATAAGATAAGTATTCGAAAGGGAGAGCGGGGAATTAGCTCAATTGGTAGAGCGCTCGCTTTGCATGCGAGAGGTACCGGGATCGATGCCCGGATTCTCCAATGTAATTTTACAAGATTTGCCAAAACAGCCGACAATAAACGTTCGAGAATTACGGTGTAAATCTTCAGAGGTAGAAACTTACTTTATATACTGTGTAGTGTTCGAGGAAACGTCATGCACTTTCGGTTAACCAAGAGATTTGTGAACGGGGAATTAGCTCAAGTGGTAGAGCGCTCGCTTAGCATGTGAGAGGTACCGGGATCGATACCCGGATTCTCCAATGCTTTTGTACAACTTGTATTCTTTCAACTGTCTTTAGCATAAGATAAGTATTCGAAAGGGAGAGTGGGGAATTAGCTCAATTGGTAGAGCGCTCGCTTTGCATGCGAGAGGTACCGGGATCGATGCCCGGATTCTCCAATGTAATTTTACAAGATTTGCCAAAACAGCCGACAATAAACGTTCGAGAATTACGGTGTAAATCTTCAGAGGTAGAAACTTACTTTATATACTGTGTAGTGTTCGAGGAAACGTCATGCACTTTCGGTTAACCAAGAGATTTGTGAACGGGGAATTAGCTCAAGTGGTAGAGCGCTCGCTTAGCATGTGAGAGGTACCGGGATCGATACCCGGATTCTCCAATGCTTTTGTACAACTTGTATTCTTTCAACTGTCTTTAGCATAAGATAAGTATTCGAAAGGAGAGCGGGGAATTAGCTCAATTGGTAGAGCGCTCGCTTTGCATGCGAGAGGTACCGGGATCGATGCCCGGATTCTCCAATGTAATTTTACAAGATTTGCCAAAACAGCCGACAATAAACGTTCGAGAATTACGGTGTAAATCTTCAGAGGTAGAAACTTACTTTATATACTGTGTAGTGTTCGAGGAAACGTCATGCACTTTCGGTTAACCAAGAGATTTGTGAACGGGGAATTAGCTCAAGTGGTAGAGCGCTCGCTTAGCATGTGAGAGGTACCGGGATCGATACCCGGATTCTCCAATGCTTTTGTACAACTTGTATTCTTTCAACTGTCTTTAGCATAAGATAAGTATTCGAAAGGGAGAGCGGGGAATTAGCTCAATTGGTAGAGCGCTCGCTTTGCATGCGAGAGGTACCGGGATCGATGCCCGGATTCTCCAATGTAATTTTACAAGATTTGCCAAAACAGCCGACAATAAACGTTCGAGAATTACGGTGTAAATCTTCAGAGGTAGAAACTTACTTTATATACTGTGTAGTGTTCGAGGAAACGTCATGCACTTTCGGTTAACCAAGAGATTTGTGAACGGGGAATTAGCTCAAGTGGTAGAGCGCTCGCTTAGCATGTGAGAGGTACCGGGATCGATACCCGGATTCTCCAACTCCAATTTTTGTACAACTTGTATTCTTTCAATTGTCTTTCTTTCAACTGTCTTTAGCATAAGATAAGTATTCGAAAGGGAGAGGGGGGAATTAGCTCAATTGGTAGAGCGCTCGCTTTGCATGCGAGAGGTACCGGGATCGATGCCCGGATTCTCCAATGTAATTTTACAAGATTTGCCAAAACAGCCGACAATAAACGTTCGAGAATTACGGTGTAAATCTTCAGAGGTAGAAACTTACTTTATATACTGTGTAGTGTTCGAGGAAACGTCATGCACTTTCGGTTAACCAAGAGATTTGTGAACGGGGAATTAGCTCAAGTGGTAGAGCGCTCGCTTAGCATGTGAGAGGTACCGGGATCGATACCCGGATTCTCCAATGCTTTTGTACAACTTGTATTCTTTCAACTGTCTTTAGCATAAGATAAGTATTCGAAAGGGAGAGCGGGAATTAGCTCAATTGGTAGAGCGCTCGCTTTGCATGCGAGAGGTACCGGGATCGATGCCCGGATTCTCCAATGTAATTTTACAAGATTTGCCAAAACAGCCGACAATAAACGTTCGAGAATTACGGTGTAAATCTTCAGAGGTAGAAACTTACTTTATATACTGTGTAGTGTTCGAGGAAACGTCATGCACTTTCGGTTAACCAAGAGATTTGTGAACGGGGAATTAGCTCAAGTGGTAGAGCGCTCGCTTAGCATGTGAGAGGTACCGGGATCGATACCCGGATTCTCCAATGCTTTTGTACAACTTGTATTCTTTCAACTGTCTTTAGCATAAGATAAGTATTCGAAAGGGAGAGCGGGGAATTAGCTCAATTGGTAGAGCGCTCGCTTTGCATGCGAGAGGTACCGGGATCGATGCCCGGATTCTCCAATGTAATTTTACAAGATTTGCCAAAACAGCCGACAATAAACGTTCGAGAATTACGGTGTAAATCTTCAGAGGTAGAAACTTACTTTATATACTGTGTAGTGTTCGAGGAAACGTCATGCACTTTCGGTTAACCAAGAGATTTGTGAACGGGGAATTAGCTCAAGTGGTAGAGCGCTCGCTTAGCATGTGAGAGGTACCGGGATCGATACCCGGATTCTCCAATGCTTTTGTACAACTTGTATTCTTTCAACTGTCTTTAGCATAAGATAAGTATTCGAAAGGGAGAGCGGGGAATTAGCTCAATTGGTAGAGCGCTCGCTTTGCATGCGAGAGGTACCGGGATCGATGCCCGGATTCTCCAATGTAATTTTACAAGATTTGCCAAAACAGCCGACAATAAACGTTCGAGAATTACGGTGTAAATCTTCAGAGGTAGAAACTTACTTTATATACTGTGTAGTGTTCGAGGAAACGTCATGCACTTTCGGTTAACCAAGAGATTTGTGAACGGGGAATTAGCTCAAGTGGTAGAGCGCTCGCTTAGCATGTGAGAGGTACCGGGATCGATACCCGGATTCTCCAATGCTTTTGTACAACTTGTATTCTTTCAACTGTCTTTAGCATAAGATAAGTATTCGAAAGGGAGAGCGGGGAATTAGCTCAATTGGTAGAGCGCTCGCTTTGCATGCGAGAGGTACCGGGATCGATGCCGGATTCTCCAATGTAATCGATGCCCGGATTTTTACAAGATTTGCCAAAACAGCCGACAATAAACGTTCGAGAATTACGGTGTAAATCTTCAGAGGTAGAAACTTACTTTATATACTGTGTAGTGTTCGAGGAAACGTCATGCACTTTCGGTTAACCAAGAGATTTGTGAACGGGGAATTAGCTCAAGTGGTAGAGCGCTCGCTTACCCGGATTCTCCAATGCTTTTGTACAACTTGTATTCTTTCAACTGTCTTTAGCATAAGATAAGTATTCGAAAGGGAGAGCGGGGAATTAGCTCAATTGGTAGAGCGCTCGCTTTGCATGCGAGAGGTACCGGGATCGATGCCCGGATTCTCCAATGTAATTTACAAGATTTGCCAAAAAACAGCCGACAATAAACGTTCGAGAATTACGGTGTAAATCTTCAGGTAGAAACTTACTTTATATACTGTGTAGTGTTCGAGGAAACGTCATGCACTTTCGGTTAACCAAGAGATTTGTGAACGGGGAATTAGCTCAAGTGGTAGAGCGCTCGCTTAGCATGTGAGAGGTACCGGGATCGATACCCGGATTCTCCAATGCTTTTGTACAACTTGTATTCTTTCAACTGTCTTTAGCATAAGATAAGTATTCGAAAGGGAGAGGGGAATTAGCTCAATTGGTAGAGCGCTCGCTTTGCATGCGAGAGGTACCGGGATCGATGCCCGGATTCTCCAATGTAATTTTACAAGATTTGCCAAAACAGCCGACAATAAACGTTCGAGAATTACGGTGTAAATCTTCAGAGGTAGAAACTTACTTTATATACTGTGTAGTGTTCGAGGAAACGTCATGCACTTTCGGTTAACCAAGAGATTTGTGAACGGGGAATTAGCTCAAGTGGTAGAGCGCTCGCTTAGCATGTGAGAGGTACCGGGATCGATACCCGGATTCTCCAATGCTTTTGTACAACTTGTATTCTTTCAACTGTCTTTAGCATAAGATAAGTATTCGAAAGGAGAGCGGGGAATTAGCTCAATTGGTAGAGCGCTCGCTTTGCATGCGAGAGGTACCGGGATCGATGCCCGGATTCTCCAATGTAATTTTACAAGATTTGCCAAAACAGCCGACAATAAACGTTCGAGAATTACGGTGTAAATCTTCAGAGGTAGAAACTTACTTTATATACTGTGTAGTGTTCGAGGAAACGTCATGCACTTTCGGTTAACCAAGAGATTTGTGAACGGGGAATTAGCTCAAGTGGTAGAGCGCTCGCTTAGCATGTGAGAGGTACCGGGATCGATACCCGGATTCTCCAATGCTTTTGTACAACTTGTATTCTTTCAACTGTCTTTAGCATAAGATAAGTATTCGAAAGGGAGAGAGGGGAATTAGCTCAATTGGTAGAGCGCTCGCTTTGCATGCGAGAGGTACCGGGATCGATGCCCGGATTCTCCAATGTAATTTTACAAGATTTGCCAAAACAGCCGACAATAAACGTTCGAGAATTACGGTGTAAATCTTCAGAGGTAGAAACTTACTTTATATACTGTGTAGTGTTCGAGGAAACGTCATGCACTTTCGGTTAACCAAGAGATTTGTGAACGGGGAATTAGCTCAAGTGGTAGAGCGCTCGCTTAGCATGTGAGAGGTACCGGGATCGATACCCGGATTCTCCAATGCTTTTTGTACAACTTGTATTCTTTCAACTGTCTTTAGCATAAGATAAGTATTCGAAAGGGAGAGCGGGGAATTAGCTCAATTGGTAGAGCGCTCGCTTTGCATGCGAGAGGTACCGGGATCGATGCCCGGATTCTCCAATGTAATTTTACAAGATTTGCCAAAACAGCCGACAATAAACGTTCGAGAATTACGGTGTAAATCTTCAGAGGTAGAAACTTACTTTATATACTGTGTAGTGTTCGAGGAAACGTCATGCACTTTCGGTTAACCAAAGAGATTTGTGAACGGGGAATTAGCTCAAGTGGTAGAGCGCGCTCGCTTAGCATGTGAGAGGTACCGGGATCGATACCCGGATTCTCCAATGCTTTTGTACAACTTGTATTCTTTCAACTGTCTTTAGCATAAGATAAGTATTCGAAAGGAGATAAGTATTCGAAAGGGAGAGCGGGGAATTAGCTCAATTGGTAGAGCGCTCGCTTTGCATGCGAGAGGTACCGGGATCGATGCCCGGATTCTCCAATGTAATTTTACAAGATTTGCCAAAACAGCCGACAATAAACGTTCGAGAATTACGGTGTAAATCTTCAGAGGTAGAAACTTACTTTATATACTGTGTAGTGTTCGAGGAAACGTCATGCACTTTCGGTTAACCAAGAGATTTGTGAACGGGGAATTAGCTCAAGTGGTAGAGCGCTCGCTTAGCATGTGAGAGGTACCGGGATCGATACCCGGATTCTCCAATGCTTTTGTACAACTTGTATTCTTTCAACTGTCTTTAGCATAAGATAAGTATTCGAAAGGGAGAGCGGGAATTAGCTCAATTGGTAGAGCGCTCGCTTTGCATGCGAGAGGTACCGGGATCGATGCCCGGATTCTCCAATGTAATTTTACAAGATTTGCCAAAACAGCCGACAATAAACGTTCGAGAATTACGGTGTAAATCTTCAGAGGTAGAAACTTACTTTATATACTGTGTAGTGTTCGAGGAAACGTCATGCACTTTCGGTTAACCAAGAGATTTGTGAACGGGGAATTAGCTCAAGTGGTAGAGCGCTCGCTTAGCATGTGAGAGGTACCGGGATCGATACCCGGATTCTCCAATGCTTTTGTACAACTTGTATTCTTTCAACTGTCTTTAGCATAAGATAAGTATTCGAAAGGGAGAGCGGGGAATTAGCTCAATTGGTAGAGCGCTCGCTTTGCATGCGAGAGGTACCGGGATCGATGCCCGGATTCTCCAATGTAATTTTACAAGATTTGCCAAAACAGCCGACAATAAACGTTCGAGAATTACGGTGTAAATCTTCAGAGGTAGAAACTTACTTTATATACTGTGTAGTGTTCGAGGAAACGTCATGCACTTTCGGTTAACCAAGAGATTTGTGAACGGGGAATTAGCTCAAGTGGTAGAGCGCTCGCTTAGCATGTGAGAGGTACCGGGATCGATACCCGGATTCTCCAATGCTTTTGTACAACTTGTATTCTTTCAACTGTCTTTAGCATAAGATAAGTATTCGAAAGGGAGAGCGGGGAATTAGCTCAATTGGTAGAGCGCTCGCTTTGCATGCGAGAGGTACCGGGATCGATGCCCGGATTCTCCAATGTAATTTTACAAGATTTGCCAAAACAGCCGACAATAAACGTTCGAGAATTACGGTGTAAATCTTCAGAGGTAGAAACTTACTTTATATACTGTGTAGTGTTCGAGGAAACGTCATGCACTTTCGGTTAACCAAGAGATTTGTGAACGGGGAATTAGCTCAAGTGGTAGAGCGCTCGCTTAGCATGTGAGAGGTACCGGGATCGATACCCGGATTCTCCAATGCTTTTTGTACAACTTGTATTCTTTCAACTGTCTTTAGCATAAGATAAGTATTCGAAAGGGAGAGCGGGGAATTAGCTCAATTGGTAGAGCGCTCGCTTTGCATGCGAGAGGTACCGGGATCGATGCCCGGATTCTCCAATGTAATTTTACAAGATTTGCCAAAACAGCCGACAATAAACGTTCGAGAATTACGGTGTAAATCTTCAGAGGTAGAAACTTACTTTATATACTGTGTAGTGTTCGAGGAAACGTCATGCACTTTCGGTTAACCAAGAGATTTGTGAACGGGGAATTAGCTCAAGTGGTAGAGCGCTCGCTTAGCATGTGAGAGGTACCGGGATCGATACCCGGATTCTCCAATGCTTTTGTACAACTTGTATTCTTTCAACTGTCTTTAGCATAAGATAAGTATTCGAAAGGGAGAGCGGGAATTAGCTCAATTGGTAGAGCGCTTGCTTTGCATGCGAGAGGTACCGGGATCGATGCCCGGATTCTCCAATGTAATTTTACAAGATTTGCCAAAACAGCCGACAATAAACGTTCGAGAATTACGGTGTAAATCTTCAGAGGTAGAAACTTACTTTATATACTGTGTAGTGTTCGAGGAAACGTCATGCACTTTCGGTTAACCAAGAGATTTGTGAACGGGGAATTAGCTCAAGTGGTAGAGCGCTCGCTTAGCATGTGAGAGGTACCGGGATCGATACCCGGATTCTCCAATGCTTTTGTACAACTTGTATTCTTTCAACTGTCTTTAGCATAAGATAAGTATTCGAAAGGGAGAGCGGGGAATTAGCTCAATTGGTAGAGCGCACGCTTTGCATGCGAGAGGTACCTGGATCGAGGCCGGATTCTCCAATGTAATTTTACAAGATTTGCCAAAACAGCCGACAATAAACGTTCGAGAATTACGGTGTAAATCTTCAGAGGTAGAAACTTACTTTATATACTGTGTAGTGTTCGAGGAAACGTCATGCACTTTCGGTTAACCAAGAGATTTGTGAACGGGGAATTAGCTCAAGTGGTAGAGCGCTCGCTTAGCATGTGAGAGGTACCGGGATCGATACCCGGATTCTCCAATGCTTTTGTACAACTTGTATTCTTTCAACTGTCTTTAGCATAAGATAAGTATTCGAAAGGGAGAGCGGGGAATTAGCTCAATTGGTAGAGCGCTCTTTGCTTTGCATGCGAGAGGTACCGGGATCGATGCCCGGATTCTCCAATGTAATTTTACAAGATTTGCCAAAACAGCCGACAATAAACGTTCGAGAATTACGGTGTAAATCTTCAGAGGTAGAAACTTACTTTATATACTGTGTAGTGTTCGAGGAAACGTCATGCACTTTCGGTTAACCAAGAGATTTGTGAACGGGGAATTAGCTCAAGTGGTAGAGCGCTCGCTTAGCATGTGAGAGGTACCGGGATCGATACCCGGATTCTCCAATGCTTTTGTACAACTTGTATTCTTTCAACTGTCTTTAGCATAAGATAAGTATTCGAAAGATAAGGAGAGCGGGGAATTAGCTCAATTGGTAGAGCGCTCGCTTTGCATGCGAGAGGTACCGGGATCGATGCCCGGATTCTCCAATGTAATTTTACAAGATTTGCCAAAACAGCCGACAATAAACGTTCGAGAATTACGGTGTAAATCTTCAGAGGTAGAAACTTACTTTATATACTGTGTAGTGTTCGAGGAAACGTCATGCACTTTCGGTTAACCAAGAGATTTGTGAACGGGGAATTAGCTCAAGTGGTAGAGCGCTCGCTTAGCATGTGAGAGGTACCGGGATCGATACCCGGATTCTCAATGCTTTTGTACAACTTGTATTCTTTCAACTGTCTTTAGCATAAGATAAGTATTCGGGAATTAGCTCAATTGGTAGAGCGCTCGCTTTGCATACAAGGTACCGGGATCGATTCGGATTCTCAATGTAATTTTACAAGATTTGCCAAAACAGCCGACAATAAACGTTCGAGAATTACGGTGTAAATCTTCAGAGGTAGAAACTTACTTTATATACTGTGTAGTGTTCGAGGAAACGTCATGCACTTTCGGTTAACCAAGAGATTTGTGAACGGGGAATTAGCTCAATTGGTAGAGCGCTCGCTTTGCATGTGAGAGGTACCGGGATCGGGATTCTCCAATGCTTTTGTACAACTTGTATTCTTTCAACTGTCTTTTTAGCATAAGATTTATTCGAAAGGGAGAGCGGGGAATTAGCTCAATTGGTAGAGCGCTCGCTTTGCATGCGAGAGGTACCGGGATCGATGCCCGGATTCTCCAATGTAATTTTACAAATTTGCCAAAACAGCCGACAATAAACGTTCGAGAATTACGGTGTAAATCTTCAGAGGTAGAAACTTACTTTATATACTGTGTAGTGTTCGAGGAAACGTCATGCACTTTCGGTTAACCAAGAGATTTGTGAACGGGGAATTAGCTCAAGTGGTAGAGCGCTCGCTTAGCATGTGAGAGGTACCGGGATCGATACCCGGATTCTCCAATGCTTTTGTACAACTTGTATTCTTTCAACTGTCTTTAGCATAAGATAAGTATTCGAAAGGGAGAAGGGGAATTAGCTCAATTGGTAGAGCGCTCGCTTTGCATGCGAGAGGTACCGGGATCGATGCCCGGATTCTCCAATGTAATTTTACAAGATTTGCCAAAACAGCCGACAATAAACGTTCGAGAATTACGGTGTAAATCTTCAGAGGTAGAAACTTACTTTATATACTGTGTAGTGTTCGAGGAAACGTCATGCACTTTCGGTTAACCAAGAGATTTGTGAACGGGGAATTAGCTCAAGTGGTAGAGCGCTCGCTTAGCATGTGAGAGGTACCGGGATCGATACCCGGATTCTCCAATGCTTTTGTACAACTTGTATTCTTTCAACTGTCTTTAGCATAAGATAAGTATTCGATAAAAGGAGAGCGGGGAATTAGCTCAATTGGTAGAGCGCTCGCTTTGCATGCGAGAGGTACCGGGATCGATGCCCGGATTCTCCAATGTAATTTTACAAGATTTGCCAAAACAGCCGACAATAAACGTTCGAGAATTACGGTGTAAATCTTCAGAGGTAGAAACTTACTTTATATACTGTGTAGTGTTCGAGGAAACGTCATGCACTTTCGGTTAACCAAGAGATTTGTGAACGGGGAATTAGCTCAAGTGGTAGAGCGCTCGCTTAGCATGTGAGAGGTACCGGGATCGATACCCGGATTCTCCAATGCTTTTGTACAACTTGTATTCTTTCAACTGTCTTTAGCATAAGATAAGTATATATATTAGATAGATATAGATAAGTATTCGGGAATTAGCTCAATTGGTAGAGCGCTCGCTTTGCATGCGAGAGGTACCGGGATCGATGCCCGGATTCTCCAATGTAATTTTACAAGATTTGCCAAAACAGCCGACAATAAACGTTCGAGAATTACGGTGTAAATCTTCAGAGGTAGAAACTTACTTTATATACTGTGTAGTGTTCGAGGAAACGTCATGCACTTTCGGTTAACCAAGAGATTTGTGAACGGGGGAATTAGCTCAAGTGGTAGAGCGCTCGCTTAGCATGTGAGAGGTACCGGGATCGATACCCGGATTCTCCAATGCTTTTGTACAACTTGTATTCTTTCAACTGTCTTTATATATATATAGATAGAAGATAAGTATTCGAAAGGATTGAGCGGGGAATTAGCTCAATTGGTAGAGTACCGGGATCGATCGCTTCCAATGCTTTGGTACAATGTAATTTTGCGAGAGGTACCGGGATCGATGATCGACTTGGATTCTCCAATGTAATTTTACAAGATTTGCAAAAGCTGCACAAAACAGCCGACAATAAACGTTCGAGAATTACGGTGTAAATCTTCAGAGGTAGAAACTTACTTTATATACTGTGTAGTGTTCGAGGAAACGTCATGCACTTTCGGTTAACCAAGAGATTTGTGAACGGGGAATTAGCTCAATTGGTAGAGCGCTCGCTTTGCATGCGAGAGGTACCGGGATCGATACCCGGATTCTCCAATGCTTTTGTACAACTTGTATTCTTTCAACTGTCTTTAGCATAAGATAAGTATATATATAGATAGATATAGAAAGGTATTCGAAAAGGGATTAGCTCAATTGGTAGAGCGCTCGCTTTGCATGCGAGAGGTACCGGGATCGATGCCCGGATTCTCCAATGTAATTTTACAAGATTTGCCAAAACAGCCGACAATAAACGTTCGAGAATTACGGTGTAAATCTTCAGAGGTAGAAACTTACTTTATATACTGTGTAGTGTTCGAGGAAACGTCATGCACTTTCGGTTAACCAAGAGATTTGTGAACGGGGAATTAGCTCAAGTGGTAGAGCGCTCGCTTAGCATGTGAGAGGTACCGGGATCGATACCCGGATTCTCCAATGCTTTTGTACAACTTGTATTCTTTCAACTGTCTTTAGCATAAGATAAGTATATATATATTCGAAAGGGAGATTCGGGGAATTAGCTCAATTGGTAGAGCGCTCGCTTTGCATGCGAGAGGTACCGGGATCGATGCCCGGATTCTCCAATGTAATTTTACAAGATTTGCCAAAACAGCCGACAATAAACGTTCGAGAATTACGGTGTAAATCTTCAGAGGTAGAAACTTACTTTATATACTGTGTAGTGTTCGAGGAAACGTCATGCACTTTCGGTTAACCAAGAGATTTGTGAACGGGGAATTAGCTCAAGTGGTAGAGCGCACGCTTAGCATGTGAGAGGTACCAGGATCGATACCCGGATTCTCCAATGCTTTTGTACAACTTGTATTCTTTCAACTGTCTTTAGCATAAGATATATATATATAGATAGATATAGATAAGTATTCGAAAAGGGATTAGCTCAATTGGTAGAGCGCTCGCTTTGCATGCGAGAGGTACCGGGATCGATGCCCGGATTCTCAATGTAATTTTACAAGATTTGCCAAAACAGCCGACAATAAACGTTCGAGAATTACGGTGTAAATCTTCAGAGGTAGAAACTTACTTTATATACTGTGTAGTGTTCGAGGAAACGTCATGCACTTTCGGTTAACCAAGAGATTTGTGAACGGGGAATTAGCTCAAGTGGTAGAGCGCTCGCTTAGCATGTGAGAGGTACCGGGATCGATACCCGGATTCTCCAATGCTTTTGTACAACTTGTATTCTTTCAACTGTCTTTAGCATAAGATAAGTATATATATATAGATAGATATAGATAAGTATTCGAAAAGGAATTAGCTCAATTGGTAGAGCGCTCGCTTTGCATGCGAGAGGTACCAGGATCGATGCCCGGATTCTCCAATGTAATTTTACAAGATTTGCCAAAACAGCCGACAATAAACGTTCGAGAATTACGGTGTAAATCTTCAGAGGTAGAAACTTACTTTATATACTGTGTAGTGTTCGAGGAAACGTCATGCACTTTCGGTTAACCAAGAGATTTGTGAACGGGGAATTAGCTCAAGTGGTAGAGCGCACGCTTAGCATGTGAGAGGTACCGGGATCGATACCCGGATTCTCCAATGCTTTTGTACAACTTGTATTCTTTCAACTGTCTTTAGCATAAGATAAGTATATATATAGATAGATATAGATAAGTATTCGAAAAGGGATTAGCTCAATTGGTAGAGCGCTCGCTTTGCATGCGAGAGGTACCGGGATCGATGCCCGGATTCTCCAATGTAATTTTACAAGATTTGCCAAAACAGCCGACAATAAACGTTCGAGAATTACGGTGTAAATCTTCAGAGGTAGAAACTTACTTTATATACTGTGTAGTGTTCGAGGAAACGTCATGCACTTTCGGTTAACCAAGAGATTTGTGAACGGGGAATTAGCTCAAGTGGTAGAGCGCACGCTTAGCATGTGAGAGGTACCGGGATCGATACCCGGATTCTCCAATGCTTTTTGTACAACTTGTATTCTTTCAACTGTCTTTAGCATAAGATAAGTATATATATATAGATAGATATAGATAAGTATTCGAAAAGGGATTAGCTCAATTGGTAGAGCGCTCGCTTTGCATGCGAGAGGTACCGGGATCGATGCCCGGATTCTCCAATGTAATTTTACAAGATTTGCCAAAACAGCCGACAATAAACGTTCGAGAATTACGGTGTAAATCTTCAGAGGTAGAAACTTACTTTATATACTGTGTAGTGTTCGAGGAAACGTCATGCACTTTCGGTTAACCAAGAGATTTGTGAACGGGGAATTAGCTCAAGTGGTAGAGCGCACGCTTAGCATGTGAGAGGTACCGGGATCGATACCCGGATTCTCCAATGCTTTTGTACAACTTGTATTCTTTCAACTGTCTTTAGCATAAGATAAGTATATATATATAGATAGATATAGATAAGTATTCGGGGGATTAGCTCAATTGGTAGAGCGCTCGCTTTGCATGCGAGAGGTACCGGGATCGATGCCCGGATTCTCCAATGTAATTTTACAAGATTTGCCAAAACAGCCGACAATAAACGTTCGAGAATTACGGTGTAAATCTTCAGAGGTAGAAACTTACTTTATATACTGTGTAGTGTTCGAGGAAACGTCATGCACTTTCGGTTAACCAAGAGATTTGTGAACGGGGAATTAGCTCAAGTGGTAGAGCGCACGCTTAGCATGTGAGAGGTACCGGGATCGATACCCGGATTCTCCAATGCTTTTGTACAACTTGTATTCTTTCAACTGTCTTTAGCATAAGATAAGTATATATATATAGATAGATATAGATAAGTATTCGAAAAGGGATTAGCTCAATTGGTAGAGCGCTCGCTTTGCATGCGAGAGGTACCGGGATCGATGCCCGGATTCTCCAATGTAATTTTACAAGATTTGCCAAAACAGCCGACAATAAACGTTCGAGAATTACGGTGTAAATCTTCAGAGGTAGAAACTTACTTTATATACTGTGTAGTGTTCGAGGAAACGTCATGCACTTTCGGTTAACCAAGAGATTTGTGAACGGGGAATTAGCTCAAGTGGTAGAGCGCACGCTTAGCATGTGAGAGGTACCGGGATCGATACCCGATGGATTCTCCAATGTAATTTTTTTGTACAACTTGTATTCTTTCAACTGTCTTTAGCATAAGATAAGTATTATATAGATAGATATAGAGCGGGTATTCGAAAAGGGATTAGCTCAATTGGTTAGAGCGCTCGCTTTGCATGCGAGAGGTACCGGGATCGATGCCCGGATTCTCCAATGTAATTTTACAAGATTTGCCAAAACAGCCGACAATAAACGTTCGAGAATTACGGTGTAAATCTTCAGAGGTAGAAACTTACTTTATATACTGTGTAGTGTTCGAGGAAACGTCATGCACTTTCGGTTAACCAAGAGATTTGTGAACGGGGAATTAGCTCAAGTGGTAGAGCGCACGCTTAGCATGTGAGAGGTACCGGGATCGATACCCGGATTCTCCAATGCTTTTGTACAACTTGTATTCTTTCAACTGTCTTTAGCATAAGATAAGTATATATATATAGATAGATATAGATAAGTATTCGAAAAGGGATTAGCTCAATTGGTAGAGCGCTCGCTTTGCATGCGAGAGGTACCGGGATCGATGCCCGGATTCTCCAATGTAATTTTACAAGATTTGCCAAAACAGCCGACAATAAACGTTCGAGAATTACGGTGTAAATCTTCAGAGGTAGAAACTTACTTTATATACTGTGTAGTGTTCGAGGAAACGTCATGCACTTTCGGTTAACCAAGAAGAATTTTGGTGAACATGTGAGGGACCGGGATTAGCTCAATGCTTGGTACAAGAGCGCAACGTCTTTAGCATGTGAGAGATATAGTACCGGGATCGATGCCCGGATTCTCCAATGTAATTTTACAAGATTCTAAACCAATGGTGTAAATCTTTAGAAACTTACTTTATATACTAGTGTCGAGGAAATTGCACTTTCGGTTCAACTGTCTTTAGCATAAGATAAGTACCGGGATCGATACCGGATATATATAGATAGTATATATATATATAGATATAGAAAGTATTCGAAAAGGGATTAGCTCAATTGGTAGAGCGCTCGCTTTGCATGCGAGAGGTACCGGGATCGATGCCCGGATTCTCCAATGTAATTTTACAAGATTTGCCAAAACAGCCGACAATAAACGTTCGAGAATTACGGTGTAAATCTTCAGAGGTAGAAACTTACTTTATATACTGTGTAGTGTTCGAGGAAACGTCATGCACTTTCGGTTAACCAAGAGATTTGTGAACGGGGAATTAGCTCAAGTGGTAGAGCGCTCGCTTAGCATGTGAGAGGTACCGGGATCGATACCCGGATTCTCCAATGCTTTTGTACAACTTGTATTCTTTCAACTGTCTTTAGCATAAGATAAGTATATATATAAGATAGATATAGATAAGTATTCGGGGGATTAGCTCAATTGGTAGAGCGCTCGCTTTGCATGCGAGAGGTACCGGGATCGATGCCCGGATTCTCCAATGTAATTTTACAAGATTTGCCAAAACAGCCGACAATAAACGTTCGAGAATTACGGTGTAAATCTTCAGAGGTAGAAACTTACTTTATATACTGTGTAGTGTTCGAGGAAACGTCATGCACTTTCGGTTAACCAAGAGATTTGTGAACGGGGAATTAGCTCAAGTGGTAGAGCGCACGCTTAGCATGTGAGAGGTACCGGGATCGATACCCGGATTCTCCAATGCTTTTGTACAACTTGTATTCTTTCAACTGTCTTTAGCATAAGATAAGTATATATATATAGATAGATATAGATAGGTATAGATAATAAGTATTCGAAAAGGGATTAGCTCAATTGGTAGAGCGCTCGCTTTGCATGCGAGAGGTACCGGGATCGATGCCCGGATTCTCCAATGTAATTTTACAAGATTTGCCAAAACAGCCGACAATAAACGTTCGAGAATTACGGTGTAAATCTTCAGAGGTAGAAAACTTACTTTATATACTGTGTAGTGTTCGAGGAAACGTCATGCACTTTCGGTTAACCAAGAGATTTGTGAACGGGGAATTAGCTCAAGTGGTAGAGCGCACGCTTAGCATGTGAGAGGTACCGGGATCGATACCCGGATTCTCCAATGCTTTTTGTACAACTTGTATTCTTTCAACTGTCTTTAGCATAAGATAAGTATATATATATAGATAGATATAGATAGGTATTCGAAAAGGGATTAGCTCAATTGGTAGAGCGCTCGCTTTGCATGCGAGAGGTACCGGGATCGATGCCCGGATTCTCCAATGTAATTTTACAAGATTTGCCAAAACAGCCGACAATAAACGTTCGAGAATTACGGTGTAAATCTTCAGAGGTAGAAACTTACTTTATATACTGTGTAGTGTTCGAGGAAACGTCATGCACTTTCGGTTAACCAAGAGATTTGTGAACGGGGAATTAGCTCAAGTGGTAGAGCGCACGCTTAGCATGTGAGAGGTACCGGGATCGATACCCGGATTCTCCAATGCTTTTGTACAACTTGTATTCTTTCAACTGTCTTTAGCATAAGATAAGTATATATATATAGATAGATATAGATAAGTATTCGAAAAGGGATTAGCTCAATTGGTAGAGCGCTCGCTTTGCATGCGAGAGGTACCGGGATCGATGCCCGGATTCTCCAATGTAATTTTACAAGATTTGCCAAAACAGCCGACAATAAACGTTCGAGAATTACGGTGTAAATCTTCAGAGGTAGAAACTTACTTTATATACTGTGTAGTGTTCGAGGAAACGTCATGCACTTTCGGTTAACCAAGAGATTTGTGAACGGGGAATTAGCTGGTAGTGGTGGTAGAGCGCAACGCTTAGCATGTGAGAGGTACCGGGATCGATCGATGGATTCTCCAATGACAATAAACGTTTTTGTACAACTTTTTATTCTTTCAACTGTCTTTAGCATAAGATAACCGGGATCGATATATATATATTCTTTAGATAGATATAGATAAGTATTCGGGGATTAGCTCAATTGGTAGAGCGCTCGCTTTGCATGCGAGAGGTACCGGGATCGATGCCCGGATTCTCCAATGTAATTTTACAAGATTTGCCAAAACAGCCGACAATAAACGTTCGAGAATTACGGTGTAAATCTTCAGAGGTAGAAACTTACTTTATATACTGTGTAGTGTTCGAGGAAACGTCATGCACTTTCGGTTAACCAAGAGATTTGTGAACGGGGAATTAGCTCAAGTGGTAGAGCGCACGCTTAGCATGTGAGAGGTACCGGGATCGATACCCGGATTCTCCAATGCTTTTGTACAACTTGTATTCTTTCAACTGTCTTTAGCATAAGATAAGTATATATATATAGATAGATATAGATAAGTATTCGAAAAGGGATTAGCTCAATTGGTAGAGCGCTCGCTTTGCATGCGAGAGGTACCGGGATCGATGCCCGGATTCTCCAATGTAATTTTACAAGATTTGCCAAAACAGCCGACAATAAACGTTCGAGAATTACGGTGTAAATCTTCAGAGGTAGAAACTTACTTTATATACTGTGTAGTGTTCGAGGAAACGTCATGCACTTTCGGTTAACCAAGAGATTTGTGAACGGGGAATTAGCTCAAGTGGTAGAGCGCACGCTTAGCATGTGAGAGGTACCGGGATCGATACCCGGATTCTCCAATGCTTTTGTACAACTTGTATTCTTTCAACTGTCTTTAGCATAAGATAAGTATATATATAGATAGATATAGATAAGTATTCGAAAGGGATTAGCTCAATTGGTAGAGCGCTCGCTTTGCATGCGAGAGGTACCGGGATCGATGCCCGGATTCTCCAATGTAATTTTACAAGATTTGCCAAAACAGCCGACAATAAACGTTCGAGAATTACGGTGTAAATCTTCAGAGGTAGAAACTTACTTTATATACTGTGTAGTGTTCGAGGAAACGTCATGCACTTTCGGTTAACCAAGAGATTTGTGAACGGGGAATTAGCTCAAGTGGTAGAGCGCACGCTTAGCATGTGAGAGGTACCGGGATCGATACCCGGATTCTCCAATGCATTTGTACAACTTGTATTCTTTCAACTGTCTTTAGCATAAGATAAGTATATATATATAGATAGATATAGATAGGTATTCGAAAAGGGATTAGCTCAATTGGTAGAGCGCTCGCTTTGCATGCGAGAGGTACCGGGATCGATGCCCGGATTCTCCAATGTAATTTTACAAGATTTGCCAAAACAGCCGACAATAAACGTTCGAGAATTACGGTGTAAATCTTCAGAGGTAGAAACTTACTTTATATACTGTGTAGTGTTCGAGGAAACGTCATGCACTTTCGGTTAACCAAGAGATTTGTGAACGGGGAATTAGCTCAAGTGGTAGAGCGCACGCTTAGCATGTGAGAGGTACCGGGATCGATACCCGGATTCTCCAATGCTTTTTGTACAACTTGTATTCTTTCAACTGTCTTTAGCATAAGATAAGTATATATATATAGATAGATATAGATAAGTATTCGAAAAGGGATTAGCTCAATTGGTAGAGCGCTCGCTTTGCATGCGAGAGGTACCGGGATCGATGCCCGGATTCTCCAATGTAATTTTACAAGATTTGCCAAAACAGCCGACAATAAACGTTCGAGAATTACGGTGTAAATCTTCAGAGGTAGAAACTTACTTTATATACTGTGTAGTGTTCGAGGAAACGTCATGCACTTTCGGTTAACCAAGAGATTTGTGAACGGGGAATTAGCTCAAGTGGTAGAGCGCACGCTTAGCATGTGAGAGGTACGGGATCGATACCCGGATTCTCCAATGCTTTTGTACAACTTGTATTCTTTCAACTGTCTTTAGCATAAGATAAGTATATATATATAGATAGATATAGATAAGTATTCGAAAAGGGATTAGCTCAATTGGTAGAGCGCTCGCTTTGCATGCGAGAGGTACCAGGATCGATGCCCGGATTCTCCAATGTAATTTTACAAGATGCAAAAAAAAAACAGCCGACAATAAACGTTCGAGAATTACGGTGTAAATCTTCAGAGGTAGAAACTTACTTTATATACTGTGTAGTGTTCGAGGAAACGTCATGCACTTTCGGTTAACCAAGAGATTTGTGAACGGGGAATTAGCTCAAGTGGTAGAGCGCACGCTTAGCATGTGAGAGGTACAGGATCGATACCGGGATCGATACGGATTCTTTCAAATGCTTTTATATACAACTTGATATTCTTTCAACTGTCTTTAGCATAAGATAAGTATACTTATATATAGATAGATATAGATAAGTATTCGAAACGGGGATTAGCTCAATTGGTAGAGCGCTCGCTTTGCATGCGAGAGGTACCGGGATCGATGCCCGGATTCTCCAATGTAATTTTACAAGATTTGCCAAAACAGCCGACAATAAACGTTCGAGAATTACGGTGTAAATCTTCAGAGGTAGAAACTTATTTTATATACTGTGTAGTGTTCGAGGAAACGTCATGCACTTTCGGTTAACCAAGAGATTTGTGAACGGGGAATTAGCTCAAGTGGTAGAGCGCACGCTTAGCATGTGAGAGGTACCGGGATCGATACCCGGATTCTCCAATGCTTTTGTACAACTTGTATTCTTTCAACTGTCTTTAGCATAAGATAAGTATATATATATAGATAGATATAGATAAGTATTCGAAAAGGATTAGCTCAATTGGTAGAGCGCTCGCTTTGCATGCGAGAGGTACCGGGATCGATGCCCGGATTCTCCAATGTAATTTTACAAGATTTGCCAAAACAGCCGACAATAAACGTTCGAGAATTACGGTGTAAATCTTCAGAGGTAGAAACTTACTTTATATACTGTGTAGTGTTCGAGGAAACGTCATGCACTTTCGGTTAACCAAGAGATTTGTGAACGGGGAATTAGCTCAAGTGGTGGTAGAGCATGTGAGAGGTACGGGATCACGCTTAGCTTTTGTGAGAGGTACAACTGTCTTTAGCATAAGGATCGATACCGGATTCTCCAATGTATTTTGATTAGCTCAATTGGTAGATTCTTTTCACCAGGACGATGTCTTTATAAACGCATAAGACTTTATATAGTAGTGTTACTTTCGGTTATATTTATAGATAGATATAGATACCGGGATCGTATTCAATGCTTTTGAAACTTGGGATTAGCTCAATTGGTAGAGCGCTCGCTTTGCATGCGAGAGGTACCGGGATCGATGCCCGACTTGATTCTCCAATGTAATTTTACAAGATTTGCCAAAACAGCCGACAATAAACGTTCGAGAATTACGGTGTAAATCTTCAGAGGTAGAAACTTACTTTATATACTGTGTAGTGTTCGAGGAAACGTCATGCACTTTCGGTTAACCAAGAGATTTGTGAACGGGGAATTAGCTCAAGTGGTAGAGCGCACGCTTAGCATGTGAGAGGTACCGGGATCGATACCGGATTCTCCAATGCTTTTGTACAACTTGTATTCTTTCAACTGTCTTTAGCATAAGATAAGTATATATATATAGATAGATATAGATAGGTATTCGAAAAGGATTAGCTCAATTGGTAGAGCGCTCGCTTTGCATGCGAGAGGTACCGGGATCGATGCCCGGATTCTCCAATGTAATTTTACAAGATTTGCCAAAACAGCCGACAATAAACGTTCGAGAATTACGGTGTAAATCTTCAGAGGTAGAAACTTACTTTATATACTGTGTAGTGTTCGAGGAAACGTCATGCACTTTCGGTTAACCAAGAGATTTGTGAACGGGGAATTAGCTCAAGTGGTAGAGCGCACGCTTAGCATGTGAGAGGTACCGGGATCGATACCCGGATTCTCCAATGCTTTTGTACAACTTGTATTCTTTCAACTGTCTTTAGCATAAGATAAGATTTGCCAAAACAGCCGACAATAAATATATATAGATAGATATAGATAAGTATTCGAAAAGGGATTAGCAAGTGGTCAATTGGTACCGGGAGAGCGCTCGCTTTTTGCATGCGAGAGGTACCGGGATCGATGCCCGGATTCTCCAATGTAATTTTACAAGATTTGCCAAAACAGCCGACAATAAACGTTCGAGAATTACGGTGTAAATCTTCAGAGGTAGAAACTTACTTTATATACTGTGTAGTGTTCGAGGAAACGTCATGCACTTTCGGTTAACCAAGAGATTTGTGAACGGGGAATTAGCTCAAGTGGTAGAGCGCACGCTTAGCATGTGAGAGGTACCGGGATCGATACCCGGATTCTCCAATGCTTTTTGTACAACTTTGTATTCTTTCAACTGTCTTTAGCATAAGATAAGTATATATATAGATAGATATAGATAAGTATTCGAAAGGGATTAGCTCAATTGGTAGAGCGCTCGCTTTTGCATGCGAGAGGTACCGGGATCGATGCCCGGATTCTCCAATGTAATTTTACAAGATTTGCCAAAACAGCCGACAATAAACGTTCGAGAATTACGGTGTAAATCTTCAGAGGTAGAAACTTACTTTATATACTGTGTAGTGTTCGAGGAAACGTCATGCACTTTCGGTTAACCAAGAGATTTGTGAACGGGGAATTAGCTCAAGTGGTAGAGCGCACGCTTAGCATGTGAGAGGTACCGGGATCGATACCCGGATTCTCCAATGCTTTTTGTACAACTTGTATTCTTTCAACTGTCTTTAGCATAAGATAAGTATATATATATAGATAGATATAGATAGGTATTCGAAAAGGATTAGCTCAATTGGTAGAGCGCTCGCTTTGCATGCGAGAGGTACCGGGATCGATGCCCGGATTCTCCAATGTAATTTTACAAGATTTGCCAAAACAGCCGACAATAAACGTTCGAGAATTACGGTGTAAATCTTCAGAGGTAGAAACTTACTTTATATACTGTGTAGTGTTCGAGGAAACGTCATGCACTTTCGGTTAACCAAGAGATTTGTGAACGGGGAATTAGCTCAAGTGGTAGAGCGCACGCTTAGCATGTGAGAGGTACCGGGATCGATACCCGGATTCTCCAATGCTTTTGTACAACTTGTATTCTTTCAACTGTCTTTAGCATAAGATAAGTATATATATATAGATAGATATAGATAAGTATTCGAAAAGGATTAGCTCAATTGGTAGAGCGCTCGCTTTGCATGCGAGAGGTACCGGGATCGATGCCCGGATTCTCAATGTAATTTTACAAGATTTGCCAAAACAGCCGACAATAAACGTTCGAGAATTACGGTGTAAATCTTCAGAGGTAGAAACTTACTTTATATACTGTGTAGTGTTCGAGGAAACGTCATGCACTTTCGGTTAACCAAGAGATTTGTGAACGGGGAATTAGCTCAAGTGGTAGAGCGCACGCTTAGCATGTGAGAGGTACCGGGATCGATACCCGGATTCTCCAATGCTTTTGTACAACTTGTATTCTTTCAACTGTCTTTAGCATAAGATAAGTATATATATATAGATAGATATAGATAGGTATTCGAAAAGGATTAGCTCAATTGGTAGAGCGCTCGCTTTGCATGCGAGAGGTACCGGGATCGATGCCCGGATTCTCCAATGTAATTTTACAAGATTTGCCAAAACAGCCGACAATAAACGTTCGAGAATTACGGTGTAAATCTTCAGAGGTAGAAACTTACTTTATATACTGTGTAGTGTTCGAGGAAACGTCATGCACTTTCGGTTAACCAAGAGATTTGTGAACGGGGAATTAGCTCAAGTGGTAGAGCGCACGCTTAGCATGTGAGAGGTACCGGGATCGATACCCGGATTCTCCAATGCTTTTGTACAACTTGTATTCTTTCAACTGTCTTTAGCATAAGATAAGTATATATATATAGATAGATATAGATAGGTATTCGAAAAGGGATTAGCTCAATTGGTAGAGCGCTCGCTTTGCATGCGAGAGGTACCGGGATCGATGCCCGGATTCTCCAATGTAATTTTACAAGATTTGCCAAAACAGCCGACAATAAACGTTCGAGAATTACGGTGTAAATCTTCAGAGGAAGAAACTAACTTTATATACTGTGTAGTGTTCGAGGAAACGTCATGCACTTTCGGTTAACCAAGAGATTTGTGAACGGGGAATTAGCTCAAGTGGTAGAGCGCACGCTTAGCATGTGAGAGGTACCGGGATCGATACCCGGATTCTCCAGTGCTTTTGTACAACTTGTATTCTTTCAACTGTCTTTAGCATAAGATAAGTATATATATATAGATAGATATAGATAGGTATTCGAAAAGGGATTAGCTCAATTGGTAGAGCGCTCGCTTTGCATGCGAGAGGTACCGGGATCGATGCCCGGATTCTCCAATGTAATTTTACAAGATTTGCCAAAACAGCCGACAATAAACGTTCGAGAATTACGGTGTAAATCTTCAGAGGTAGAAACTTACTTTATATACTGTGTAGTGTTCGAGGAAACGTCATGCACTTTCGGTTAACCAAGAGATTTGTGAACGGGGAATTAGCTCAAGTGGTAGAGCGCACGCTTAGCATGTGAGAGGTACCGGGATCGATACCCGGATTCTCCAATGCTTTTGTACAACTTGTATTCTTTCAACTGTCTTTAGCATAAGATAAGTATATATATATATAGATAGATATAGATAAGTATTCGAAAAGGATTAGCTCAATTGGTAGAGCGCTCGCTTTGCATGCGAGAGGTACCGGGATCGATGCCGGATTCTCCAATGTAATTTTACAAGATTTGCCAAAACAGCCGACAATAAACGTTCGAGAATTACGGTAAATCTTCAGAGGAGGTAGAAACTTACTTTTTATATAGTGTTCGAGGAAACAGTCAATGCACTTTCGGTTAACCAAGAATTTTCAATTAGCTCAATTGGTAAGCGCACGCTTAGCATGAGAGAGGTACCGGGATCGATACCCGGATTCTCCAGTGGTACAACTTGTATTCTTTCAACTGTCTTTAGCATAAGATAAGTATATATATAGATAGATATAGATAGGTATTCGAAAAGGATTAGCTCAATTGGTAGAGCGCTCGCTTTGCATGCGAGAGGTACCAGGATCGATGCCCGGATTCTCCAATGTAATTTTACAAGATTTGCCAAAACAGCCGACAATAAACGTTCGAGAATTACGGTGTAAATCTTCAGAGGTAGAAACTTACTTTATAT
>CAHIKZ030005372.1:1282500-1345000 GCA_903632075.3 Acanthosepion pharaonis
TACATCTAGAAAATATTTTCTTTTCAGATAATAATGGTTTATGGGTGGATGCTGAGGTTACCATGGACTAAATCTGTGAACAAAGACGAAGTTTTGGAGAAAATGAAAACGAAAAAGAAACTAATATATCAGGAAGAGACAGTTGAAGTTCTTGGAACACACAATAAAGAAGGAAGGCTTAGAAAATCTGATACTCACAGGACAGATCGAGGGCAAGTGGTACAGGGGGAAACAACGTATAACACACTTAGTGAGCTTGAGTAAATAAATAGCGGAACAGGGCTTAGGAGAAATAACAGAAAGACAAAGTTTATTAAGAAATGCAAGAGACAGGAAGTTGTGAGGAGCCATGATTTCCAACGTCTTTAGGGGACATGGCACATAAAGAAGAAGTCTTATTAATTAACCCATACCTGAAGGAGGAGAGGTGGATTCATATATATATATATATATATATATATATATATATGAAATGGAGAAAGTCCTACAATTATTTTAAGACATTTTATGTTTATAAATTCTTTTTATAGATATAATATTTATAAATGCTCTGTTTATAAACAGAGCATTTACTTAAATATTGGTATCTATAAAGAGAAGGTATATATATATATATATATAGTTAAGTTACGAAGAACTTGGTAAACCGAATTGGTAATTCTAAGGAGGATGAAATCCTGAGAGCTCAATGAGAATACAGGGCTAATATTTACGAAAAAAACATTACAATACAATTTCACTTTTTAAAGGGACTTCGGATCATCAGGTAACAATTCCAACAAGGAAATGAAAGGAAATTTCGTTGTTGGAATTGTTACCTGATGATCCGGAGTCCTTTAAAAAGAATTTTGGTGAAATAAATTATTGTAATGGTACCTTAAAGCGGTCTGTTTTTCATTAAATAAATTAATTATATATATATATATATATATATGAAGCTGCCGATCTTGTATCTATTATAGATGCAAGTTCGACAGCTTCATGAACAATTTTGAATTATCTGTTGAATAGGAGTTTTGGTTTATCTGATATTTCCATTTTTAGTTTGGATTTCCGTTTCCTTTTAAAGTCTTCTACGTCTTTCAATTCCAATGGCCCCTTGTGTCTTGGTGGCGTTATCACATTGCTTGGGGTGAATTGATTAAAAAGGAAAAAAAAAAAAAAATTTCCTTAATGCCCGAAGTATTTTTCTATTGTGTTGTTTTCTATGGATATTCGAGGTTTAGATTTTTCGACATAAAATGCATTTTATTGTCCCATATCAAATTGCCGTTACTTGAAACGTTATTTTTAGTGGGTACATGCATTTCAGTTAACATCCCTGTTATTTGAAACAGGGAAATTAATGTCAACCGGCTTAGTGATCAAGGACTCTTTACTAAAAGAAAAGTGCCTCTCAAGAGGAATCGAACCTGTATCCTCTTTTCCCAACAAATCAACCCTTTCTTTAGCCGAAGTATGTTCTATGACAGTGATTCTCAACGTGGACACTTAGGTCCTCAAGTGGACCCCGAGAATTTAAAAAAAATGAGCCTCGAGGTGCAGACTGAAAAACTAAAGATGAACCAAGGTCTCGGAGTTCAACTTGACAAGCTCGTAGACACCAGTCATTAGTCAGGATTTTTGAATCATTTCATCCGAAGCAAGGCGGTAATGCCACTTGTATGCAGGGGTATACAGGGAGTGAAAGAGAAAACTGGGAATAGGGAGGATTGAGGAAAAGACAAAAGATGAACAGCGCTTATCAGGGAAGCAAGAAATTGTAACGGAGTTCCACAGATTAGATGTGCGAGAAAGGAAACTGATGGAATAAACTAGGCAGTTGCATGTAGCTATTTGAACAGTAAAAGTGTGGGACCTAGTTGCCAATCTAGTAGTACGCTTAAATTCATATGGTCTTGGCACTAGGGAAGAGAATTCGTCAGTGTAGTTGCTATGAAATATTTGTAGAAAAGACAGAGGGAAGTCACGTAGGTGAGAAAGTAACTGAAATTGAGATCCATGGTCAGGATCAATTGCATTACAGATCCTTCTTTGGATTTTGTCAAGAATTTCGTGATGTGCAGAAGGAGCACCAGACCGGATATATATATATATATATATATATATATATATATATATATATATATATATAATGATGGACTCTCCCATTATATATATATAATGATGGACTCTCCCATTATATATATATAATGATGGACTCTCCCATTGAGTTCGATGTATGAGGTTCTGACGACCACGAACTAATTATCTGCATGCCTATGACGGGCATGACTTTTGAGACCAGCTCGAGAATTGCACAAAAGACTACAAACAGTACCGGGGAATGTATTGTATCCAAGTGCAGCAGGAACATTGGTAGCTGTCTTATTTTGCTTTTGTGTTTCACGCATTCGACTGATGCTTACTTCTTGATGGTGCATTCTTCCTGAATGGCAGCTGGAACGATATTTCTGATCTCTTCATAGCCACCTCTTCAAAGTTCTTGAATGGAATGTTGATGCAAGAAAGTTTGATTTTCAATTTGTTTTTATACATGAGCCAATCAATGTCTACCAACATTTCTCTGGCCACTATAGAGTTCACTGTAGGAAAGAACTTTTGGTATGCGCTAATCACTCATCCTTGCCACATGGTCAGCCCAAATGTGTGTGTGTGTGTGTGTGTGTGTGTGTGTGTGTGTGTTTATACCTTACTAGAGACTTGCGATGTTTCGTCTGTGGGAAACGAGTAGTAGCGTGGAAGGTAATTAATCACCCACGAGGCTCGGTTTGAACTCTATCAAGACAGGTAAGAGTGGACTGAGAAACCCCACCCCAGATATGGCAGCAATGTTCCATTCTTGATTTGATCTGACTCTTTTAAAAGATAATTCGTAGCTCAGGCTGACAAATTTAAGCCCGGACTATAAGGAATAAAAACATTACGAGTGGTTTTAATTCGCTATTTGTCAAAGAATATAGCTTTGTTTGAATTTCATAATTTTAAATTTAACTTAAAAAAAAATCATTTAATGTTCCTAATCAGCCCAGATCTCAAGTGGAATTTGTACATGTGATCCATCACTAAAGATGCTGGAAAAATAGTCAGTTCCAGTACTTACTGGAGCAGTCTGTACTGCTCCAGTAAGTACATGACTTCTACTGCTATCCTATACCTTTACAAGTGCCAGACCAAAAAAAAAATCGAGTACTGCTGTTATATATGGATAGGAGCCGACCAGTCAGCACGATAAAGTCCAAAAATATGTCCGAATCTTGACGAATTTTGTTCTGTCTGATAACCTCTTTCTCACAGACGAGATGTCGCAAACCTCTCGCTGTTCTGTCGATAATTCTATTTCAGATGAACTACATTTCCTTATTTCCACAAGTTCTGACCTTCACAGCTAAGGCCCGCCATGCTACGCACATTTTAACGGACCACTCTCATTAGATTCGTATTCCTTTGGTAAGATGTAAATTCCGCTTGAACAGCTTCTTCCCACGAACCACTACCCTCTGGAACCAACTACTACTGCTTCCCCGATCACTATAAACTTAACGTCCATGGCTAACCGTTAACATTCCACATAAATCTGCATAAGGTATAACTCTTTACCTCGAGTAACCCTCGGGTTTTGTACAATTCAATTGATCGTTTTAATAACATGAATATGATTTAGAAATATCTGCCAAAACGATTAAGAATCATTTTTTTTTTTAAATTTCGTATAATAATCCAGAACTTATATTAGGTTGGTGCAAAAATAATGACGTAATAATGTCGTTTTTGACGTACTTTTCTACGTCAAAAACGACATTTTACGTCATTATTTTTGCACCAACCTAATAGTAGGAGCAAACCGTCATTATACGGACAGAAAATGGATTCAGTAGAAACACAAAAATAGAAAGGATGCCTCTTCTCAACCGTTACACTGAGGTGATTCGGAGAGTCATACCAGGGCTCATTAACCTGATTACGTCCATGGCAGAGAGAAAGAATTCACAACTAAAATAGAGGCAACTGAACTGTTCAATTAATCCGTTTAATTTATATATCTCAGACGTTCAATGCTATTTATCATGTATTGATTTCTCCTGGTATTATGTAAATCACTTTTTGCTCAATATCTTTTCATAGTGAAATAGAAATATCTCTCATCAGAAAAAGGTTTTCTGAAGGAATTGCCTCCTTTTCTGAGAAGAATTATTTTTGGAAATTTGGAAAAGTCGATCATTAAAATTAATCGACAGAAAATGCGTATAATTATTAATATAATTTGCCTTATATATAGTCATCCACATACAGACTGTTTCGCTGTATCATAGCTCTTCAGTGTGGCTAGACATCCGATTGCTTCAAGCCGGGATCGAAAATCGACCGATTTGGCATCAGTCAGAAATTCTACCTCTTAGCCGTCGGCGCACGGCAGAGAGAAAGAGAAATTTTAGCTTTTTTCTATACGAAATTCGCCATATATATATATATATATGAATAGTTGGAGATTATAGCTCTCAGGGAAACAGTAATAGAGAAGGGTGTTCCACAGGCGAGAGGTGCGAGCGTGATGCCAGCCTCGTAGGACGCTTGAATTCATGAAGTCTGGGAACCAGCGAAAGCAGCTCATCGAAGCAATTATTATATGAGAGAGAGAGAGAGAGAGGCGACGGCACGTCTGTGAGAGAGCGACTGCAGACGAGATGCCAGATCAGGGCCAATTGCATTGCATATCCGTCTCTGGATCTTATCAAGAAGCCCGAGGATTGGAATTTTTTTTTTTACAGTAAGGGTCAGCCTGTACAAGACCTTGGGAGTCGGTTCTACAGAGCAGTGGTTCGCGGGAAGCAGCTGTCCGAGTGGAAATTACTTCTTACCGATGGCGTGTCTTTGCTGTAAATGTTTTAATTATATATATCGATAACGATAACTAGAAGCCTGAAAAAACCACTGAAGTAACCTAAAAAATAAAATAAAAAAGCACCCAGACATCTACACACAGCTGCTCGCAATAGAAAAAATATTGTAGATAACACCATCGTTCTAAAGAAATCTAATTATAAAAGGTGTCTTAAAATAATTGAGGATTTTTATATAAAAAGTTCAAGTCAAGCGTTAGCATTACCCTATTTAACAACTTTTAAAAGACACTCTCAAAATGGAGTCACAACCACATTTTTCTAGCACAGCTTAGAATTACGACTACTTCCATACAACTTTAAACACTAACACCGAAAGTCATATTGACAACGAACCCCACCCCCCTGAAAATAGGTAATGAATTGGCCGAAAGCAATGCGACAATGATAATCACGGAAAGTTTCTATACTCTCTTCGAACCAACAAAGGAAAACAGAACATCAGAAAAACCTTAAGAAAATTTAAAGATTTTCCTTGTCACATTAAAAGAAAGGTTGCTGTCCATATATATAATGTGTGTGTGGTTATAAACACAACAAAAATGGCTGGTTGTCGAGACATTGTTTTAAGAGCAATATTGTTAAATTGGCTTAAAGCTGGGGAAGAAAGCAATTTCAAGTTCACTTTGAAACTTTATAATGGTAGTGTGGAGACTGCGTTCACGCTGGCCGCCTTAATAATTTTTGAGTGTTTGCAAATTTTTGTGTAATTAACTAATTTAAAAAAATTTTTTTTTCACCCAATACAAGGCCAAAGGGCCTCGCAAGGTAGAGGATTACCGTGGAGTTGTATTAGCGTAAGTAAGGACAAGCGTTAGGAGTACAGAGTTGAAGTAGACTTTAGAAGGAACCGGAAGCTCAATCCTAAAAAGGAAACAAGTGATGAAATTCTAAGAGGCAAAGAGAAAAAAAAAAAAAAAAAAAGAAAAAGTAAAGATTACCCTTCCTTGTGTGAAAAAGCTTTATCAGGTGCAGATGTTGAAGATATTTTCATCATTTAAGCAAACCATAACACATCCCCAATGAATCTAAAAATCTATAAAACAGCTTTCTTGGTTTCTCTCTAGATGCCACTGTACTGATGGTGAGTGGGGAGCTATGCTGATGACATATGCATTCTGGTATAATGGAATATGTGTACACTTGTGTTCCCCCTCACTGGAATATGATCGGCTGGTGTCCGTCATAAATACCGACTGAGGTGGAGGTACGACAGTGTCAGAAGAAAGCCATAGTATAAGAGCTAAGTCTCTAACGACGCCCATTGGACTACGCCATTGATCTACACTTCTTACCTGCGACTACGACGCGTACCAGTCGATTACTGGTACCATATTCTACTTGGTTATAGTAGCCCAAACCACTTAGCTACTTCGTTCAAATATATCCCTTTCCGGGACATATTCATTCATAGTTGGGATAAGAATGACCTTGAACAAAAAAAAAATAAAAAAATAAAAAACCTTTTATCGAGTGTCCCAAGCAGTAGTACTTAACCCTTCGTCGAGCCCTGTGTTCCTCAACAATTTTAACCCTTCTGCTTGAGCTCCTGAGTCAAAATTCGAAAATAATCTGTTACGTGATATCTATTCTCCTGTATGACAGTGAATGCTGAACAATCTCCTCAAAGATGAAGAAGAGACTTGAAGCAGCAGAAATGTGGTTCTTTTCCAAGGCCATGTACACGAAAATGAACGCATTAAAAGTAGCCTGGAGTGTAAACTCAGATTATCGATTTCACTTCTTAGCGTTGATATGCTTCACATTAACCGAACCCTGCCATAGAAAGCCAAGAAGTCAGTATCCTTTAAGATTTTTATCATTCATATAAAAGACAATAGATCTAACAGAGTGATTACAGATTTTAAAAATATAGCAATGGCAATATATTTATTCAATATATTCAAGGACATCTGAAAAAGGGACATGAGGGCGATGTACATGGACATCAGAAGGTCGGAAGACGTGCGTAAAATTATATATATATATATATATATATATATATATATATATATATATACATACATACATACATACATACACACACACTATTTAAAAATGAAGTAAAAAAATAAATATATTCTCTATTCTCATATTCTCTAACATTCAGTAACCACTTGCGACTTACTGGCTTTATTACCTTGCTTTGGGTGAAATGATTTAAAAAAAGTAAAAATATATACTATCTAAAACATGGTAATGAAGTGAAAAAATAAATATACATTGTATTGATGATACATGTAATTTTCTCTTATATAATTATTTAGAATGTTACGTAGCAGCTAAGGAACAAAGGAAAAAGTAGAATTAGGTAATATTAAATTAGACTATCGGACAATTAACATCTAACTGGTTTTTACATGTTTCATCTCACTTTTTCCAGATATTTCCTATCATAAAAAACAGTTGATTAGATTTTGATTATCCTAGATTAAATATGATTAGCTTGATGCATAGAAATTCTATGGTTGACAGATTGAAGCTTGACATATTATGTTTTAAGGGGGATAAATTGAAAAAAAAAAAACAACATTCATTTAAATTCCCATACAGTCGGATATTGCATTTGGTTTTTGCTCTCTGTCCTGTTTCATTTCCATTTTCAAACTATTCTTTCTCACACAACGTTTACTGTGTTTATTTCTTTATTTGAATTCTTTACCTTTTATATTTTTGTTATGTCAACGAATACTCGTTGTCACTTTCGTAATGCTCGTTGTAGTAGAGACTGTGTAATCGTAGATACAACTATAGTAACGCCATTGAACAATACTGGTGTCAGACGCATTCGAATATCACTCGCACTAATAGTACATGCTCGATTATACTCGCTAGAATAGTAATCCGTATAGAGAAATAGTATAGTGAATAAAGTAGAAAAATATAGTATAGATTAGAAATGGTGATTCGTATAGTAACAGATGATTGATCGCTATATTCTATTCTATCTAGACGTCACGCGACTTCCTATGCGTTTCCTCTGTGGTCACGTGGTCTACTTAATTCAATAATGGATTCCCTGTGTTTGCTCACTGGTGATCTGTGTTCAAACTCAAGTGTTAGCAGAGACATGTTATTATATATATATATATATATATATATATATATATATATATATATATATATATATATATTACCAGTAGAGCCCGGCGATGTAACAGTAAGAGATAGATCAAGTATCGACCATCATAAAGACTGAAAAATAAAATTGACAAAGATTATTGTTTAAGGTTGACGGACACGCATGTCTTAATTAGTTTTTTTTTTTTTTTAACGAATTGGTCAAACCCAAACTCAAACAAAAACATTGTTTTCAATCATTATGAGTCTACTGATTGAATAGAATTTTATTATAAACAATTGTCTTGTAATTTTTAAAGCATGTAAATGTAATTTTTAAAGCATTCTGAATGTAAAAATAAAGAAAAAAGTGTGCAAGACAATAAGAAACACTACCTGCCAAAAAACAAGTGAAATTTTGTTGAAATCGGTTGAAAAATGTAGGAAATCCGATCCCATATATAAACGAAAAGAGACATACACAAACAACCAGGGTTTTATAATAAGTATATCTCGATATGAGTTGTCCCTCTTTCATCCTTGCAACAGCGATGCCTCTTAATCGTGTTTTCAAATTGATTTTGTGCAAAAAACAATTGTGTTTTTCCAATTTTTGACACTGTCAGAACCACCGCAAGGTAATTTTACGTAGTTCTGTGAAGTTTTGTTGAAATCGGTTGAAAAATGTAGGAAATCCGATCCAATATATAAACGTACAGACACACACACACACACAATCTGCGTTTTATAATAAGTAAGATATATATACTGCCTAACCTATTATGTTATTTTCCTTCAAGTTATCCCTACTAGTGAAAATATGTTGCCTCACTTTCCTTCAGCAATTTAATTATACATAATTAGTATAAAGCCTTTCATATGACGGACATAATTATTATAGACAAACGAGAAGAGTATGTCGAACTTCTGTAAGTATTTGAAACAATTGAATGCAATTATTTATTCAGTCAAATGAAGTCCTTCACAATACATTAAAGAATGCTGATGAACCTTGATATATACCATTAAAAAAAATATTGATTCATTTTTTTTTTTATTTATCCAGCGATTGTGGGTTATTTAAAGCTGAAATATATTTTGCATTGTAAAAATAATTATTCTTCTTGAGTGACTTTTGCATTAATTTATCGATCGATCGATTCATTTTCTACGGCTTATCAACCCTTTGCGGGTTATTTAACGTCAGAAACTATTTTTAGATTGTAAGAATTTTTCGAGAAAATAATAATTTGGTGATATAAGTCTTAATAATTAACCCATAGCTGGAGGGGAGAAGAGGTGGATTCATACATTTCGCAAGGGTACTTGCACATGAATAAATAAAACCGTACCTAACGGGAATTGGAACTCGACTCTTTCAGTCGTTATCCTTGACACCACTCACCAGATCCAAGCTTCAAACACCTAGTATTCTCAAGCGGTTACCCATATAGGTACTGACCAAGCTCGACATTCTTTAACTTCGGTGATCATACGGAAACTGGTGTTTCAAACTGATATTGCCGTAAGGCCGAATTTTTTTCGAGATAATGATTTTTTTTCAGGATACAAGCCCTACTATTTAACCCATAATTGGTAAGAGAAGAAAGGGATTCATACCTTTTCCAAGGGTATTTGAACATAAGTGAATGTAACAACCTCGACTGGAATTCGAGCACGGCTCTCCGATTTCCCATTTTGACACACTATTCATTACACCACCCGCCCATCTCATTCAAAAATGTAATGAAGTGAAAAAATTGTATCTATGATACATGTAACTTTCTTGTATATGATTGTTAAGAGCGTAAATTACGTTCTAACTAAGGAATGAAGGAAAAGGCAGAATGATATAATATTAAAGCTTCAATTAGACCAGTGATTGTCAAACGCTGGCGGCAAACTAGCGTACCGCGAAATATTGTAACGGCATACATACAGATATGTCTGTATCATTACTACTCCCCACCCCCGCAAAGTTAGTATTTGAATAAATAAATAAGTATTAAACATTTTTTCAAATAATTCTTTTCACTATTCTTCGATGTTATTTTAAAAATTTTGCTTTAATATTTATTTTTTTAAAGTATTTTTTATTTTTTTCAAGGGTTCAAAATAAAACATTCGAAGGTACCCATTGATACATTTTGGATTTCAATACAAAAGGAATGTCCGACATTAAGTAAAAAGGTTTTCTCAGTTTTATAGCAATTTTCTGTTTTTTTATTTATGTGAATAAGGTTTTTCAACCCTAAATAACATCAAAAATAAGAAGTGAGAAAGATTACGCTCAACTGAAAATGAAATGAGGGCCTGCTTATTACACATTCGACCAAACATTGAAGAAATCACGTTAAACATCAGACACAGGTTTCACACTAAATAAGCTGCACAAATATTTGAATGTACTTTTTTTTTTTTTTTTTTAAATGGTTTTATTTCATAACATTTAAACGTATCCCCTTTAAAATAATTTGCTAATTGTGCCTTGATATTTTCATTTGCTCCTGGGTGTGCCATTGCTTAAAATGGTTGAGAAATACTTAATTAGACTATCGGACAATTTTTCATAAATTTCAATTTGGTGATAAGGCAAAAGAGAGCTTGATATGTTCTTTATCTTGGCAAAAATTTAAAAGAAATCTTTTTAATTTAAAATAAAGACAGCTGCGTGCTTGAAACTCGTTCTGGATTTTAAGATTCAATCACAGATCAAAAATCGAAAATGTAATAAAAGGAAAAAAAACAAAAAAAACAAAACAAGCAGCGTTATTGATTCGGTCACAGACGGTCTCTGATTTGGTTAAAAAACAAAATAAAAAACAAAACAAAACAACCCCCCAAAAAAACAAACTAAAATCAAAAAAATATCATCAATAGCGAGAGTGTTTTGATGCGCCATCTGTTGATTGTTGTAGACACTCATGTCTTGTTTGACATAAGAAACAATAGAAAAAGATACGTTTCTTCTGAAGGCGGTGGCGGAGGTCTATTTGGCGTTATGATATCCAACAAAGTTTACTCTACCTCATCTTTTTATTATTATCTGACTTTTTTTTTTTTTATCTTTTGGTTTCGTTTTGAAATTCAACAAAAAAAAAGGGAGCGTTTAGTTGCACTTTGTATATGAACAAACAGATAAAGAGATGAATATTAACAGAGACACAAAAAAACAAGTTTGCTCACGCACGCACAAGCCTCAGATATTCGTATTACAGTTTCATTCGAAGAATTTAACACAGTCACTGTTACCTCGCATATTTGAACTTTTACATCAGGTTTCTCCATCCTGGACGATATCGTCCACCGGTGGGTGATTTCAACTCTCACATTGGCGATGTGCAGTTGAACTGAAAATGGTAGGCGATTGGAAATGTTGGTGCGCGATATAGAGTTATAAGTATTAAAAAGACATTTCAACATACGCTACCAGACAAAAAAAAAAAAAAATCAAAATATATATATATATATATATATATATATATATATATATATAAGAAAAGAAAAATGCAGGAAGTTAAATGAGAATAACTGGGTCATATTCCCATAATGCAATTATTCCATTACTCCACCATGGAGTAATTGCATTATGCGGATTGAGGAATCAGAGAGCCGAGTTCGAATTCTAGTCGAATCCATTACATTCACTTACGTGCTAATACCCTTGGGAAAGGTGGGAATCCTCTTCTTCTCCCTCCAGCTATGGGTAAATAGCAGGACAGACTGGGTTCTATAGCCTTGGATGGCAACTGGTATAGGAGAAGGACAACTCTGAATTCAAAACCTTTGGAGGGTCGTTTGGGGACCTTGTGGCACGTAGTGCACCAGGTCTCTGTATTCGGCCCTTCAAAAAGTGTGGATGGTCTTGCACGAAACCGTCACTACTATAATCAAATCTCATGTGCTGTTGTCGGGCTGTCGGTTTCCTAGGAACTGATCTGCTTGACCCTCATACGTCGAATTCGACGGGAGAGTTTAAGAAAAGAAAAAATGCAGGAGAATAGTTAAGATACAGATATTCCCCGCGAACAATGAATATTTTGGTATTTTCTATTATTTTGAGAAGGGTCATTAACATTCAGATATTTCTATTGACAAAATGACATTTTTTTTTTTATATAAATCAGATAAAAGAAGACCGAGAACAACAAAAAATATTCATTGTATTTTTATTAGTTGCTCGTAGTGTTTATTCTTTTTAATATTATAAACAAAAATCGTTTATTTTTTCTTGACACTTGTAACGCTAACCAAAAAACTATCCTTTATATGTAGAGTTGGCTCTCGTTTGTTCTTTAATACGGTAGTAGCAATAGAAGTAGTCGCCGCATAAGTCACCGTTATTTGTTACCTCTCTTTGGTATTTTTTTTTTTAATACGTAAAGTCAGTTTATGAACCAGTAACAAACTTTTAACAAACAATCGTGGTATAATTTTGAATATTTACTATACAGGTGGGCGGTAGCAAATTTTTCCATGTGAAAGTAGACGATGACACAGAAAAATCTGGGAAAACGGACATATATGAAATTGATATTCCCGACTCTATTTTCCTATTTAAATTTAATTTTAAAATTTATTTTTTTAAAAATTATTACTATCATCAAAAATACACATTTAAATATTTACATATAATAACGTAGTAATTCTGAAGGGTACAGTTTATTACTTAGTAACAATAGAAAATCGATCCCCCATTTTATATCCATTCGAATCTCAATATTAATGCTCGTTTACCTAAATAGCTCTATTTTGTTTTCCCTGGTATCATTAGTAAAATTTCACAATTGAACTTATATGAAGGATCAGTTTATTACTTAGTAACAATAGAAAATCGATCTCCTATTTTGTGTCCATTCGAATCTTAATTTTAATATTCGTTTACCTATGCTATTATAAATGGCAGCGTATTTTGGCCTTGTATCATTCGAAGGATCTCACGTGTGAATTTGTAGCAATTCTATAGGGATCAGTTTATTACTTATCAACAAAAGAAAATCGATCCCTCTCTTTATGTCCACTAGAATCTCCACATACCACTCTTTAAATATATTTTCCTTTTATCTACATATTTATGTAGTATATATATATATATATATTTAGTAAATCCGTTATTATTTAATAACAAAAGATCTAAGGCCATTTTATGTCGACTAAAATAACATTAGTTCCACTCAACTCAATACGTTAAAAAGCACAGGACAGACGTAAGCGATCATGGCTCCACAATTTCTTGTTTTTTATAATACAATTGAGATTTTCAGTCTTTACTATTATGTTTTCAAAAGAAAAATTTTAAATGTATTTTTCTAAACATTACTATAATTAGAAATATACATTTATAGACTTATATATAATAACGTAATTCTGGAGGGATCAGTTTATTATTTAATAACAATAGAAAATCGATCCCTTATTTTATGTCCATTCGAATCTCAATATTAATACTCGTTTACCAATGCTTTTATAAATGGCTGCCTATTTATTTTTTTGGCCTTGTATCATTCGAAGGATTTCACATGTGAATTTTTTGCAATTCTAGAGGGATCAGTTTATTACTTAATAACAATAGAAAATCGATCCCCAATTTTATGTCCATTACAATCTCATTATTAGTGCTCGTTTACCTAAATGGCTCTGTATTTCTTTTCTCTGGTATCATTAGAAAGATTTCACATTTGAACTTGTAGTCATTCTGGAGGGATCAGTTTATTACTTAGTAACAAAAGAAAATCAATCCCCTATTTTATGTCCATTCGAATCTCAGTATTAATGCTAGTTTACCTATGCTATTATAAATGGTTGCGTATTTTGGCCTTGTATCATTCGGAAGATTTCACATGTGAACTTGTAGTCACTCAGGAGGGATCAGTTTATTACTTAATAACAATAGAAAATTGACCCCCCTCTTAATGTCCATTAGAATCATAATAATATTACGACTATTATCCATGCCATATTTGAACACTAACAAAGAATAGGTGCTCGTTTCCGAATACAGCCGTCTGCTAGAGTAGCTAGCTAATCCAGCACGTTTCTGTTTCTTTATTACCCACAGAACGAATTTGTGGTTTGCACAACAACTACGAGGGTAGGCTGAAAAGTTCATAGGCTGACTTTGAAGGAGAAATGCGAACGCAGTAAAATATTGCATGCATTAATTTCAATTCTTATAAATAACTGCATTGTTTCGTTCCAGGTAAACCACATCTGACTGTCCATCCTGTTTGTAAGAAAAAAAAAGTTATCAACAGCAGATATGACGCTATCTTCACTGCGATAGTGGTTCTCAACCATGTGGTTTTCATGTTGGAGAACAGGTGATAGTCAAATCAGGAGAATAGGGATTGTGATTAACGAGTTCAAAGCCACAATCAGGCACAACTGCCATTAAAAGGACTAGAGCATTGCCCTGATGAAACAAGACCACTTTCGTCAGTCTACCTGGGGGTTTAGTAGTTGATAGCCTTTCATAATTGCCTCAGTAAGTTGGCATAGTACTCTCCATTGATGGCGTTGCCTTTTTGAAGATAGTGAATATACACAATGCCTTTTGCATCTCAAAAACACCTTTCTAAAGACCAGGATGTAACCAACGGAATCTTGTCTATCACACAGACAATACACGGTTTTTGAAAATGACTGAGAAGTTCGACAGTAGTTAAAGAAAAACACCAGAACAAACATGAACGTTTGAGAGTTTATGTACAATTTTAATCTCAATGAAAAAACTACTACCAGTTTGTTAATTATCTAAGATAGAGCGAGAGGAACAGGAGAAAGAGAGAGAGAGTGAGAGAGCGGAGGAACAGGAGAGAGAGAGAGAGTGGACGAACAGGAGAGAGAGAGAGAGAGAGTGGATGAACAGGAGAGAGAGAGAGAGTGAGTGGACGAACAGGAGAGAGAGAGAGAGTGAGTGGACGAACAGGAGAGAGAGAGAGAGAGTGAGGAGAGTGGACGAACAGGAGAGAGAGAGAGAGAGAGTGAGAGAGTGGACGAACAGGAGAGAGAGAGAGAGTGAGAGAGTGGACGAACAGGAGAGAGAGAGTGAGAGAGTGGGAGAGTGGACGAACAGGAGAGAGAGAGAGAGTGTGGACGAACAGGAGAGAGAGAGTGAGAGAGTGGATGAACAGGAGAGAGAGAGAGAGTGGATGAACAGGAGAGAGAGAGAGAGTGGAGGAACAGGAGAGAGAGAGAGAGTGGAGGAACAGGAGAGAGAGAGAGAGGAGAGAGGGAGGAACAGGGAGAGAGAGAGGGAGAGAGGAGGAACAGGAGAGAGAGAGAGAGGAGAGAGTGGAGGAACAGGAGAGAGAGAGAGAGGAGAGAGGAGGAACAGGGAGAGAGAGAGGAGAGAGGGAGGAACAGGAGAGAGAGAGAGAGTGAGAGAGTGGAGGAACAGGAGAGAGAGAGAGAGTGAGAGAGTGGAGGAACAGGAGAGAGAGAGAGAGAGAGTGGAGGAACAGGAGAGAGAGAGAGGGAGAGAGTGGAGGAACAGGGAGAGAGAGAGAGGAGAGAGGAGGAACAGAAGAGAGAGAGAGAGTGAGAGAAGAAACAGAAGAGAGAGATAGAGAGGAGAAGGAGAGAGATAGAGAGAAGGAGAGAGATAGAGAGGAGGAGGAAATAGAGAGGAGAGAGAGAAAGGAGGACAGAAGCTGGAGCATTGTCCTGATTAAACAAAATCTGTTAGCACAATGTTAGTTATCTATCAGTCTGCTAATTATCTATATAACTATATATCAGTCTGCTATCTATATATATATATATATCTATATATATGTCAGTTTCCTATCTATCTTACTCTGTTATCTATCTCTTATCTATCAACCTATCTTTTAGTTTATCTATTTGTAATCTATCAAACCATCTCTCATCCTGTTTTCTGTTATCTGTCAAATCATCTAAGTTTGTTATCTACCTGTCTCAGTCTATTCATTATCTATTCATACAACCATCTCAGTCTATTCATTATCTATCGATCCATTTCCGTCCATTCATTATCTATCCATCTCAGTTCGTTCCTTATCTATCTATATAGCATTGTCCTGTTTAAACAAAAGTCTTTTATAACAATGTTAGTTATCAGTCTGCTATCTCTGTTATCTATCTATTTGTCTATCTCAATCTGTTATCCATCTCTCAATCTATTACCTGTTATCTATCAAACAATCTACCTTTCGGTCTGTTATCTATCAAAACATCTCAGTTTGTTATCTTTTATCTATTTCAGTCTTTTATTTATCTACCTATCCCAGTCGGTTAATTATCTATCTATTCAAACGTCCCAGTCTATTCATTACCATATTTGTTCATTATCTATTTATACAGTCATCTCAGTCTGTTCATTATCTATTCTGTCCATCTTCGTCTATTTATTAGCTATCTATCCATTTCAGTCCGTTTCTTTTCTGTATATTTCAGTATTTTTAACAGGCTGACAGTGAAATTCGTATAACCCCCGTATTCGTTTTTTTGTTTGTTCTTGCTTTGAACCAATTTCACCTGGCCCTTTTCTCTCTTACCGATGGACAACGATGACTTCTTCTCTCAAGTTTTTATAAATGACTTTGCTCTACCCCCCTTTAACCCTATTTCCATTTACCTTTACGTCTCAACAAACCCGCAGTCAGCTAAAACCCTTAACTCAAGATATTACAACAAGGGTTAAAAAGAAAAAATCATACGTAAAAAAAAAAAAAAAAAAAAAAAAAAATAAATAAATAAATAAATAAAACACCCGTCACGACGTAATATCTCGTACGTACGGGTGGATCAAGAAAGAAAGAAAAAGAAAAGGAGGTTAGATCAACGATTACTTACGGGTACTATTTGTAGGCAAAAAAAAAAAAAAAAAAAAAAAGAAAGAAAAAAAAAAAGAGTACAAGCTTGAAGGAGGATAATGTCGGAAGGGCCCGGTAAAAGATAGGGGTGCAATGGCTACTCACTCAACCGTTGCTAACAGGTAGCTACGAAATCTATTGAAGATTGGCTCGCTCACCCGACTCCACTTCTTAGCCCTATTTTTATTTTTTTATTTTTATTCCTGCTTGCCTTGTGGAGGGTAAAAAGTGTAAGCTGTACATTCTATGCGACCCTCTGTTTAACTGAAGATCACCCAGTCACAAAAATCTGAATGGGGACACCCGGGGTACAGAGCAAAATGATTGCTTGAAGGTTCCGAGAGGCGGGAGACTCCTTTATACTTCCGCCATATTAGAGGCGGAGTGATTTGGGCTTTTTATGTTTTTCGTTTTAAAGGTCAAAGATCGTGGCTTGAACGTAAAATAGACTGAAAATTTGAAGAGATCGAGAATAGTTTAGGAAGAAAAGAAATAAAAAAAAACAAAAAAAAACACACACACACAGAAAGTAGAAGGGGAGAGAGAGAGAGGGGGAGGCAAAAGGAAGTGGAGAAAATTATTCATTTATGAGTATAAAAACGTGAGGCAGTACGTAGTAGTAGTTGTAGTAGTATAAGAAAGACGAAAAGTCAAGTGAGAAGAGGAAAGGTGAGTGGAATAAGAAAGGGACAAGAAAAAGCCGAAAGAGAGTATGTGGAGCAAGAAAGAAGGCGAATGAAAATTAGATGTAAGGGAGAAGAGAAAGACAAGAAGAAGGAAAAAAGACGACAAACTGAAAAAAACAAAAAAAACGATGGAGAAAAAAAAAAGAAACGACGGCAGGATGAGGAAAGTATTAAAAAAGTTTGAGAGAAAATAATGTAAGAAGAAAGAAGAAAAGTGATAAAAGGAGAGAGAGGAGGAGTACAAGAAGCAGAACGATAAAGTGAAGGAGTAGAAAGAGAGAGAAGGGAGGAAAAGGAAAGGAAGAGAGAAGGGAGGAAAAGGAAAAGAAGTTAGAGAGGAGGAAAAGGAAAAGACAGGAAAAGGAAAAGAAGAGACAGAGGAGGAGAAGGGAGAGGAGGAATAAAAAAAAAGAAGGAATGAAAGGGGAACGAGGAAAATAAGGGGAGAAAAGGAGAGGAAGAGGCGAATAAGAAAGTAAGAAAAACAGTGGAGGATGAAGAGATGGTAAGAAAGAAAGAGAAGGTAAGAAAGAGAAAGGGGGATGAGAAGGAGAGAAAGAGAGATGAGAAGGAGAGAAAGAGAGATGAGAAGGGGAGAGAGAGATGAGAAGGGGAGAGAGAGATGAGAAGGGGAGAAAGAGAGATGAGAAGGGGAGAAAGAGAGATGAGAAGGGGAGAAAGAGAGAATAAGAAAAAAGGATTCTCGATTAAGCAAATATACAAATCATTTAAAACGCACATTTTCAGTTATTTTTTTTCTTTGAGCATAAAGTAGATATTTATTCGTACGTCCACGTCGCAACAGATTGTGATATAAGATTGAGTTTGATGTGTGCTTATCGGTAATACCGTAAAGAAAAATACTGCTCAAGCTCCCCCGGTACTTCCCCTTTATTCGGGGACGCCTCAGGCGCCAGGTAATGAGTCCAGCCCCCTACCGAAGGAGAAGTACTGCCAGGAGGAATGCTTCAGCTGAGGGAAAAGAAAAAAGTCACACGGAGCAGGATCAGGTGAATAATGAGGTTGTGCTATAACCTTTATATTTGCACACGCTCTATCTCTGATATTGAGCACTTTATCCCATAAATATAGCACACCTTAAGAGTATATGTATATATATATATATATATACTCTTAAGGTAAAAGAGATTAGAGATCTCAAAAAAATTAGTCCGTTCATTATATATATATATATATAATGAAACGGACTAAGTTTTTTTTGTTTAGATGCTATTTTTGTAGACACAAACATTTAAGGAAATGCTCCGTTTATAATAAACAGCATTAACATCATTTACCGGCCTGAATGTCCGAGAAATCTCAAAGAAAATATGTGTTCTCCGACAGGAATCGAACCTGTATCCTACACGGAACCGCCATATAGCCTGACGTGTAATACCATTTAGCTATTTCTATCTCTCTCTCTCTATATATATATATATATATATATATAAAAAGACAATTTTAAGATATATAAATATTTATATATATATATATAATTTTAAGACATATATATATATATAAATAATTTTAAGACACACATATTATATATATATATATATATATATATATATATATATATATATATATATATATATATATATCACATAATGTAGCAGAATCCTAGATGAGAGCAATATTCAATGGATGAATGGTAGATTTATATAAGATAGATTCTGGCGAGAAAATTTGCCATACAAGAATAATGATGAAAATTATGAGGAGTTATGAAAGAGACACTGAAAAGGGAAGTTAAAAGGTTAAAAAGGAAGAAAGGAAAAAAGAAAGAAAAAGAAAAGAAAAAGAAAAGAAGAAAGAAAAGAAAAGAAGAAAGAAAAGAAAAAGAAAAAGAAGAAAGAAAAGAAAAAAAAAAGAAAAGAAAAAAAAAAGAAAAGAAAGAAAAGAAAAAAGAAAAAGAAAAAGAAAAAAAAAAGAAAAAGAAAAGAAAAGAAAAAGAAAAGAAAAGAAGAAGAAAGAAAAAAAAGAAAAGAAAAAAGAAAAAAGAAGAAAGAAAAGAAAAAAGAAAAAAGAAGAAAGAAAAGAAAAAAGAAAAAAGAAGAAAGAAAAAAGAAGAAAGAAAAAAGAAGAAAGAAAAAAGAAGAAAGAAAAGAAAAAAGAAGAAAAGAAGAAAGAAAAGAAAGAAAAGAAAGAAAGAAAGAAAAGAAAAAAGAAAGAAAGAAAAGAAAAAAAGAAGAAAGAAAAGAAAAAAAGAAAGAAAGAAAAGAAAAAACTGAACATACCAGGAGAGAAGTTCAATAAATAAATAAGAACTGGAGTAGAAAAAAAAATGAGAAAGGCAACTAAGAGGAAGACAGATACCAATCAAGAAGAAGAAAAAACAAACAAACAAAAATAACGAGCGAATGAGGGAAAAGAAAAGGAGAAAATGAAGATGATAATGGTGATTACAGAGAAGAAAAAGAAAAGTTAGGAAAAATCGAAAAAGAAAAGAAAAAATGTAAAAAAGAACTGGAAATGCTAACAAAAAAAGAAAGATGTGAAAAAGTTTAAATGAAAGGAAGAAACGGAAAAGGAAAAAAAGAAAACAGAGAGAAGGAAAATGAAGAAGAAAAGAGAAAAAGAAAGATGTTGATAATGATTATCACAGAGAAGAAGAATCAAAAGAAAAATCAAATGAATAAAAATGAACGTGTAATATCAGGGCGGGAAGAAAAAATATGGATGAAAAGGAAGAAAGCTACATGAAAAAGAGAAAAGAGAGAAAAAGAAAAAAGAGAAAAAAGAGAAAAGAGAGAAAAAGAGAAAAGAGAGAAAAAGAGAAAAGAGAGAAAAAGAGAAAAGAGAGAAAAAGAGAAAAGAGAGAAAAAGAGAAAAGAGAGAGAAAAAGAGAAAAAAAAAAAGAGAGAAAAAAAGAGAAAAAGAGAGAAAAAAGAGAAAGAAAAAGAAAAGAAAAAAAAAAAAAAAGAAAGAAAAAAGAAAGAAAAAAGAAAAAAAGACGACGAACCAACGTAGAAGATGATTAAAGATGATAAAGTAAAATCGAAAGAAGAAAAGGACGAAAAAAAATTAAAAGAATAAAAATAGGAAATCAAAGAAAAAAAAGAGACGACAAAATAAAAGGGAAATAATAAAAATGAGAAAAATGTAAAAAAAAAAAAAAAAAAGGGGTGGGTGGGTGTAAGAATTGAGAGAGTGAGGGTAAAATATGAAGAAAATATGAAAAAGAAAAGAAAAAGAAGGGGGGAGTGAAATGTGAATGAAGAAGAGTATAAGAAAAAAAAAGAGAAGAAAAGCAACAGAGAAAGGAAATGTGAAGAAAAAAGAAAGAAGATAAATGGGATGAAATATGGAAAAAGGACAAGAAAGAGAGACGGAAAGCGGGGAGAAAATGGGGCAAATAGAAAAAAAAAACAAACAAAAAGAATGAGATGTTGAAAAAAAGAGCAACAGAAATATCAACAGAAACACTCAATTATTATTATTATTATTATTATTAACAACAACAACAATAATAATGGCAATAACAATAATAATCACCATTATCAACAACAACAACAGAAGAGTGGGAAAATGGAAAGGAAATAGGAAAAAAAATAATTACAAAAAACAAAAAAAAAAAAAAAAAAAAAACAGAAACCGAGAGAAAAGGTGGTAAGATGGTGGCCGATAAAAAGGAGGAAAGAAAGCAAACGTAAAACGTCGTAATAATCAAAGTACCCGCCCATTTCCCAATAGTCGGCTAGTAATTGACGTAGTGGTAATTTCGCAATATTCCATACACGTAAATTAGGAAAATCGCACATTGAAACGATTGTGTATTAATTTAATCTCTCCTGTTTACAAATAAAAAAAAAAAAGAAAGGAAAAAGACCAATAGAAACATTCAGCCATCTTCCTTCTACGAGAAATTATTTCGTAAATATTCATAATGTGTTCTTTAGTTGAAATTACTAATTTTCTAAGGGTTGAAAACCTTCATATATTGGCTTTCTTTTGCCAGGTACGACAGTTCAGATATGCGGGTAACAGAAAGAGAAGCCGGTGGGTCGAGTTCGAATTTGGACAGAGTTCGTTAGGTTCTTTTCTTTTTATGTGCCGTGTCCCTTCAGGACGTAGGGCGATCATGGCTCTCCACTTCCCCCCTATTCCTTGTAGCTCTCAATTAGTTTTTTTCTCTTTGCTTCTTCCCCTCCCGCAGGCCATATTATGTCATCCACTTGTTTAAGCCCGCCAGGTATGTCATGCGTTGCTTTCTCTTGTCTGTCTTTCCCTCTATTCAACATGTGAGTATCAGATTCTCCTAGCCCTCCTTTCTCAGAAATTTCAGCTGTCTCTTCCTACTCTCCTTTAAACCTATAGGGGTTTTCTGCTAGATAAGGGACAGGAAGTTGTGGAGAGCCATGACCGCTTATGTCCTGAGGAGACACGGCTTATAAAAAGATGGATGACTGTGGCTAATAAAGGGTTTTTTCTTTGTGCCGTATCCCCTCATGAGGTATGTGATCATGACTCTCCACAACTTCCGGTTTTAGCTCTTAGTAAATTTTATTTGTTATTTCTTGTAAACTCTGTTCCGCTATACATTTACGCAAGCTCACTAAGTATGCCATGCACTTTTTCCCTCCGTCTCTCTTGCCTTCAATCTGTCCTGTGAGTATCAGATTTTCCAAGCCCTCCTTCTTCATTAAATGTAGATGACAAAAATTATGTGCAAATCAGGGATTTACCTTCTGTTCAATATTATTTGGAGAGGTGACGGGTTCTGTCAAGTAATTTTAGATGCTTTTAACATGTCATAACCCCCCTCCCCAAAAAAAAAAAAACTTAGCATATAAATCTTTCTCCAAGATCCTAAGACAAACGATTCAACCAGTTGTCTTCCTCTATGTGCCGTGTCCCTTCAGGACTTCGGCGATCATGGCTTTCCACAATTTTCTGCACTTTGCAGTCCTTAATAAATTTAGTTTTTAGTTATTTCTCCTAGACCTTGTTCCGCCATCTATTTACTCAAGTTCACTAGGTAGGTTACGCGTTGTTTTCCTCTGTCTCTCTCGACTTCAATCTGACCTGAGATTATCAGATTTTCCAAGCCCGCTTTCCTCATTATGGGCCCTGGAAATTTCAACTGTCTGTTCCTGATGTTAAGTTTAAGTTTCCTTTTTTCAAAATTTCGTCGATGCTCACATGTTCGGTCCATGGTATCCTCAGCAGAACTGTAGAACCACGGGGTTATCGACCCGAAAAGAGAAATCAACAAGACAAGTCCGATTTCAGGCCGAGAATATTACGTTCTCCCACGCACCTCCCCCCTCCCAAAATAAAAAACTTGGGAAACATATTCCATTTTATTCTCCCCTTCTTCATCTGTTAAATGGCAAGGCTGACTCGACTCTCTTTGAGGTGACAACCAGTCTCGAAGGAAAAGTGAATTTAAAACGACCCTAAAGAAGGATTGCTTCTGTCTGGGATTTTGTCCTAGACACGCCACCAGGACATATGGTGCACTATTTTTTTAGGAGATTCGTGACGTCACGACCGTCCATTATTGCAGTTCATTATTACAAATCCAGGGTTTCTTCACCAAATAAACGTATTTTTGTCACTTTTATACGTTTCATGTTTTAATTCCATTTATTATTCTCGCTCTTTCTTTTTCTTATATTCATTCAAACTCAGTAACCCATTGTGTCTTAGTCGCTTTATTGCCTTGCTTGGGGTGTAATAATTAAAAAAAAAAATTCTTATGCCAGAGATTTGACACTCTTTTTTGTAGATTTGAATTCCTCTTCCTTGTATTATTTCCTTTCAGGAAGTAGGCAATCACGTATCTCCACAGCTTCTTATTCCTAAATATTAGTTGATTTTACGACATGTCAGCTCTTGTTGGATTATTTCATTTCGAATTTTGTATGGGGCATCCAGTTAGGGCCGGTGCAAGAATTACATGCCTCCCCGAATTTATAACATCTCCCATGATGCATCATCTCAATTTTCATATGACTGTATTCGTATAAAATACAAAATTTATTGTAATCTAATTATGTACAATAATGGGTCATATGCAACATTAGTGAACAATTCAACGAGAAAAATTGAAAATAAATACAATTTATCTAAATACAAATTAGAGATAGATCATAATAGATCAGTTCATCTTAAATAAATCAACAATATTTTGTGGCACTTTTTAATATCAAGTTGACATTTTCTTTGTTAAAAAGATGAACACAGTCAATTTTATGGATAAAAAATAATAAATTTTATATAGTGTTTTTTCGAGACTTAGTATGAACAAAACAAGTTCACAGATTTGGACGAAAACAAACAAACAAAAAAAACAAACAAACAAAAAAAACAAACAAAAAAAACAAACAAACAAAAAAACAAAAAAACAAAAAACAAACCAAAAGACGGCAGAATGACGTCAAAATCCGGAAATAGTCAATTGTACTTAGTTTAATTTGTAAGGTATATATTGATTTTCTATGCGTAGCTTAGATGCGGCACAAGGCGGAAAGTAGGGGGCACCCAGTGAGGATCGAACTCATTACTCAATCTTAATTGTTCTAGCGAGACAAACTTGCTAAGCATTACACTGCCTCAAGGTGCCCCTAATTTGTAAGATATACAGGCAGAAAAAGATATATATAAGATATATAGGTAGAAAAAAAAATATATGTAAGATATATAGGTAGAAAAAAAATATATGTAAGATATATAGGTAGAAAAAAAAGCAAATATTGATAAAATAGCGAGGATTACAAATCACTGGGGTGGCGGGTAGGAGTAGTACGCACCTGTGACGCTCGATTTCACTACTCAGTAGCAATGATTAACCAGATTAGCCTCATTAACCATCACCCCATGCGGGAGCACTTCTATTATTCATTTTAGGTTATTTCTAATATTTAGGTTAGGTTGAGTGATTTTATGATAAGTCAACATTTGTTGGGTTATCTAAATTCCAATTTAACATAAGGGCACTCAGTAAGGATTGAACTCCCTATTCCGTATTAATAGTCGACTAGACTAACCTCATTAACCATTACCCCATGATAACGCACCAGTAATAACAGAGTGGCAGTGGCAAAACAATGGCTGCTTGTGTGTTTGATTTTACGATATGTCAACCCTTGTTGAGTTATGTAATGTTGATTTTTTATGGGGCAACTAGTTAGGATTAAAATCACTATTCAGTAATAATGTTAGGTTGGTTGATTTTATGAGTTATCAACCCTTGTTGGATTATCTAATGTCAGATTTTGGATAAGGCACATAGTGAGGATCAAAATCACTACTCAGCAGTAATATTAGATTATCTAATGTCAGATTTTGGATAGAGCACCTACTGAGGTTGATTTTATGAGGTGTCAAACAGTGTTGGGTTATTTAATGTCGATTTTTTGTATGGGCCACCTGTCGAGGATCGAATTCACTGCTCTGCAGTGTAACACGTGACTCACCTCTAATAATGCAAAATGTATTTTGCATTCAGTGTGCTTTAGAGAGTAGGGACATCGATGAGTTGGTCCGAGAGATGAGCTACATGCCGCCGGGTAGAGATTTGCGCTTAACCCGATGTCAGGTTATGGCCCCGACATTGTCGACCCAGCTGCGTTTACAGTGTGCACGCGTGGAAAAAAAAACATATGACAGGCAGATAAGAGGGGAGACGGTCTCTTACATCGACTGTAGTTTTCACTTAGAGAAATCAGACCACCCCTTCCACTGACGGAGTTGACGGAGTCGAATAAAATGTTATGTACGAGAGATTAAGGGTTTTTTCATCGTTAGTAATGCACAATAAAAATGTTACAGTCGTACTGGTCAACCAAACTAGAGTTACCATTACTCTACATCGAGGCACCATTTAAATATCTGTAAACTGGGTATTACCACATCTTTATTGTCATATTCACGACGTTTCGGCCGTTGTACGCCCCGGCCTTCTCCAGGTGATTTACATTGAATTTCGAACCGAGCCCTTTATTTCGTCAACAGAGGGGTATATTGTTCTTGTTACACGTGCCATGCCTCTTCCATATATCTCAGGTTCAGTTTCCCTTGAGTAACTCAACTCACCAACTTTTTGTTCACCTCTGCTGTGGACAGGTATTGAACTCACAACTCTTTGGGTCAAGTCCCTGGAATATTTCAACTAACGCTTTTATCCACCGGGCCATGTATCCTGGGGCAACTAGAACAATCTACCACGGTGGACGAAATAAAGAGTTCGGTTCGAAATTCCAACGTCGTGTGTAACCTGAAGAAGGCTGGAGCGTACGGCGGTCGAAACGTCGTGGGTATGAGATAGATTAGAACAACGGCCGGAATAATGTAAATAGTGTAAGAAATTACAATACCTCATCTCAGAAATATAGACAGATCATGAAGAAGACCGAACGTACAACGGTCGAAACGTCGTGAATATGACAATAAAGATGAGGTCAACAGCCGGAACAACGTAAATAGTGTAAAAAGGTACAATACCTCATCTCAGAAATATAGACAAATATTGAACATTAACAGCTTACCGTTTCTTTCTTCACGTTTTCGAATTCACAGTTGATTTTCTCCCAAACTGACTGCCAACCAATGCTAGAGAGCCTAGCCTGTCCTGCTATTTAACCATATTTTCCGGACTTTAGTGCACTAGCCGAAAAACTGTATTGCAAAAAGTTTATTACTAAATTTATTTATAAGTAAGGATGTACAAATGAAAATATTTTAAATTGACAACTTTTTCAATTTCACTGAAATAGCGGTTAAACAACTATCTTCTCTTCTTCCATTTTCTCGCTGAAACCAAGTAGCGTCTCTGATATGTCAGTTCCATGTTTTCATGCGGTGAAAGCGGAATAGTTCATTATTTATGAAATATTGGCAGGGCGTAATTGTCGTGCAAACTAACGAAGAGAGGGACAGACAGGATTAGAATAGGGATATTTGATCCCAATTAACATAAAAAAAAAAACTTGGATGAAGCAGAGATAATGCATCAGTTTTGCTGAACACATTTCTGGTTTCTTTGGGATATTCACATACCAAAAGCACACACGTACACAAACATAATTTTTATTTTTTGAACTACATTCATGAGACCTTTATGCATCTAACCTACATCTTACATTATTGTATTTTTAGGCATCAATATAGTGATTTTTTTCTTTCTTTTTTTTTTTTAGATACGAAACAATTTTTTACAGTTTTTGATGAGTACGTAGTAATAACCATTACTAGCCAAGCCCAATAGGTAGCGCCTCGAAGTACCCAGCTAGCAGCACAGAAGAAAGTACCTTTAAATACCCAACTAAATACCCGACACTAAAACCTTTTTGTAGATAGATTAAATGTGGAACAAAAGTTAACCATTTGGACTTCGATCCCCACGGTGTACCCTCATGTGATTTTATGTAACACCAAGAGAAGTTCACTAAATATCATTTAACAAGCGTCTATTGAATAACGATGGCAAGCAAGTTAGTCTCGAACACAGACACCTAGGATATATACAGGGAGTTCGATTCCTCACTGCGATAAAACTTTAGCAAATATCCCCTACACTTCACATGTTCAAAGGTTATGTTATTTCTGAACGGATTTGTGAACTCTCTTCTTAGCAAATCGTGAAATGAAAATCATCTTGAATGGCCACTCTTCTAGATCTATTTTGTATTATGTAGATGTCCCCCCCATTGTTTCAAACTTGGACCTACGTTTCTCCTAATCTTCATCAATGACCATTCTGATGGCTTCAGCTCACAATTCGGTATTTACACTGATGACACAAGTATTTACCCCTTTCTTAATAGTAAGTCTGATCGGTTCGATAAGATCAAGTTGATAGCTGATCTCAAAAGTGAACTAAAATCTTCAAGTAACTGGAGCAAGCAATGCCTTGTTAATTTTAACGCCCCCCAAAACAAAACTGCTTTCTATTAACCATCTGAGAGATCCCATTCTGCTTTCAATTAGAATGGCTGATGCTACCCACCAGGAGACTGACTCGTTGCACCTTCTGAGGCTAACGTTTCTTACTGACATGAAGTGGAAAGATCATATCGAATCAATTGCTAGCTCTCATGCTAAGAAATTTGGTTAATTCTGTTGTGTTAGACAATTTTTCTCGCCAGAATCTTTCTCACATATTTATAAGACTATAATTAATCCAGGTTTTCAATATTGTTGTCACATTTGGTTTGCTGCCGCTGCTATATATTTCGATATTCTTAATAACACCACAAAAAGAATCTGCAATGTTATTGGTCCTGACATGACATCTCGACTTCAGTCACTTTCCCACAGCCGTAATGTAGTTTTAATGTGACTTTTCTATAAATAATTTCATGCTGGTTGTTTTGATGGGCATGGCTTTATTATACCTAGACTTCATGAATTTGAGCGCAGTACTAGATTGGCAGCAAGGTCTCATCAACTTACAGTTGAATTGGCGAGATGTAACCGTACGCTTTTTGCTAACAAATTCTTTTCTCGCACTCCCCACCTGTGAAACTCTTATCTGGTTTCTGGCTTTCCAGCCAACTTTGATTCTGCCAAAATTTAAATGCAATGCCAGTCGTTATCTAATGCTTTCTTTGTCATATATTATTTCACACTCTGTAACCCTCTTGTGTCTTAGTGGCTTTATTACCTTGGTCGGGATGAAATGATTAAAGACAAATTAATTACATTTACGAAAGAGTTCTTAATTTGGATTTCGTTGATTTTGTTTAGCGGCATATCCACCTCTAGGGATTTTTTAATGACGAAATCTAAATAGGTTTTTCAAGTCCAGTAGCTGTTATTGCTCCTTCCAGTTTTGATAGGAGTTTCCTTCCTAGCCTTTTAGCTGAAGTGGTGTTGAATTTAACATCTTGTTATGTCATCATTTTCTGTTTGAATTACATGTGCTATCCGTTTTAGTTGTTGCCGCTCTTGGCAATCCTGAAGTCATGTCATATATGTTATTTGGCACAGTTAGAAATTGGATTGGATCTGACGGAATGCTAAACATCTGAAAGAATTTAGAAAACTTTTATTCTGACATTTCATCGATGATTCGGAGTCCTTAAGAAATAATTTTATATCACAAAAGCAACATCTATAGTCGCGAGACAAAACAAAATTTACATACGCGACTGTCAGCTTGATTTTTTTTACTTTAACCGTATTGTTATAGAAATTAGATTTGAACGAATTTCAATTCAGTTTTCCTTTTTAATTTAACTTCCATTCATTTATTTTTACTCAAGGTTTGTGTATCCCACACTATTTCAGTGTTAATTTAGTAATCATCACCTGTTTTAACTAAATTTATATTGAAAAATGTGGAATACGTGGTATAAGAAAATAAATAAAAGTAAATACCCGTTTGAAATTAGTTAAAAATCTAATTTCTATAACGATATGCTTAAAGTTGGTTGATTTTACATTATTCGGACTATTATCCTCATCTTTGTATTACAATGTTTCGGCCGTTGTACGCTCCGGCCTTCTTCAGGTGGTTGGAATATCGAACTTAACCCTTTATTTCGCTCACTGGATTAGACTGTTCTAGTTCCATGTGCCATGTCTAATGGATGTCAATTATCAGTTATTTCTTGTTAATTCATCTCTCCAAGTTCTCCACTGCCTTAACCAGGTATTGAACTTACAAATCTTTGGGTCCTGTCAGTGGATCTAACCAACACCTTTATCCACTGTGCCATGTGAGGCTTAAGTGGAGAACTTGGAGAGATGAATTAACAGGAGACTACTGATAACTGACACCCATTAGACATGGCACGTGGAACTAGAACAGTCTACCCTAGAGAGCGAAATAAAGGGTTCAGTTCAATATCAGGTGGTTGGAATGTCGAAATGAACCCTTTATTTTGCTGAAGAAGGCTGGAGCGTACAACGGCCAAAATGTTGTGATAAATATGGCAACAAAGATGAGGACAATGGTTTGAATAATGTAAATAATGTACATAATACCTCATCTCAGAAATATAGATAGATACTGAAAAGCTGAAACATTGTGATAAATATAGTAACAAAGATTAGGACAATAGTCTGAATAATGTAAATAGTGTACATAATAGCTCATCTCAGAAATATAGACAGATATTGGCTGATTTTGTTTAGCGGAATAACAACTTCTATGGGTTATTTAATGCCGAAATTTAAATAATTTGAACACAATTTTATGGATTCAACTAAATATATTTTGAACTTAATTGTATGCCATCAACTACAGTAATTCTATTATATCGACTATAAAATGTATTGTTGGTCATTTTACTTTTAAAATATATTGGTAATTTTACTATAAATATGTATTGCTGGTAGTTTTACTATAAAAATGTATTTTTTATACTTTCATAGTGTATTGTTTTGGTTTGGAGGTCTACTATTTACCCATAGCTGGGACACAAATAGGTGCTACTAACCGGAACCTGGGAACAACAGCAATTCCACGCTCCTCAAAACCTTCAATCACATGCCTTGTTGCCGGATATAATTTGTCGTTATACCTAGAAATGTCTTAATTAGGACGGAACTGGTTTATTTATTTTTTTTTTTTAGTTTTACGTGTTACTTATATTATTGTGTGATGTGCTGATAGTGTAACGGTTGTTAATGATTCGGAAAGAGAAATCGATTTCAAATTCCGACTGAGCACGTTACGTTCACCCTGGCACAAGCACCCTTAGTAATGAATCCATATTTCCTGTCCCCATCTATGGGTTAATTAGCAGGACGGACTGGACTCTCTAGCCTTGGTTGGCGACCACTTTAGGAGAAAGACAACTCTGAATTTAAAACCGGTTGGTGTGCTAATTGATAAAGCGCTTCAAACTTCGTTAGTAATCTATCGTCGGATTGTGTCGGCCCGAAAAACAAAAGTAAAAATAAAAAAATAAATAAAAATAAAAAATAAAACGAACACATTCTTAAGTCACGTGAGTTTTGCAAAGGTATGAATCCTCTTTTTCTCCCCCGCCCTTCACAGCTATGGGTAAATAGCAGGACAAACCGGGTTCTATAGCCTTGGATGACAACTGGTCTACCGCAGTAAGAAATGGCAACCTACTTAGGGAAAAAAATTTGCGTCGTCTGTCATGTATCAAAAGATACATGATCGCCTAAGCGTGTATCATGCATGACATTACTGGCTGATTGTATAATCATATGGTCAACCGTATACTTACGTCAATTACTTTGTTTGAAGAGAATATTTTCACGTGGCGAATTATTTTTTGTATTCAACAGTTTTCCTTTGATTTCTTGATGTATTTGTTGTGTACGTTGGCTTGGGAGAGGAGGAATTCTATTCTATTCTTTTTTCCTTTATACATATTGTCTCTTTCTACAGGTTTATTCTGATATATATATATATATATATATATATATAATTAGTGGTCAATATATATATATTTCCAAGAGGATAGAATCCAGGTAGAACTCAATATCCCCGACAGAGCAAGAATATAATATAAAAGGCTCAAACACTAATATTCCGTGATTATAATTTTTTTACATTGGAATCGTAATCACGATCTAATTCATCAGACCTATAAATTCAAAAAGAAATCGGAAAATATTTTCCGATTTCTTTTTGATTTTGTAGATCTGATGATACACACACAATATATATATATATATATATATATATATATATATCGTGTGCGGGGGTATTTAGTAATTGTATTTGGGCTGTAATTTTATTTTATACAAGTGGAGTTAAAAATCAATGAATGTTCTTTTAGATTTTTTATTCATTTTACCCCTCAAACTATTTTCCAGGTAGAAGTTGAACATAAGTTGTAGTGTTTACTGTATACTTTCATAAGCCATAATCAAATACTTTTTCTGTTTTGATAGGATTGTGCATTGTCTTTCTTTGCTGGTTTTCGGATGTTATGTTGCTTTTTAAGTCTCCTGTTTCATGCGTCAGTTTTTTGTGTAGTGTCTTGTTTGTTCCTGAACTGAATAAAATGTTATTGGGTTACTTGTTGATTATGACTACAGCTTCTATTAGACTGTACAACAAAATTTTGACTTAAAAAATATTATTGGTCAGTTAGTATTCTTTTTTAAGTGCTTTTGTCTAGAATGCAATAGAAATGACTATTATTCACTTTAGACTATGCTTTTATGTCTTGGACGTCGATCGTTTGAAAGTAACATATTTTCCATTACATTCCAAACAGATTCAGCACCGAGTTCCGAAGGAGAATTTTTTAGAATTAGGTTAGAAGTTTCAAGAACTTTCGAGAAGTTTCTAAAAGTTTCTGGCAACATAGATAGGAGTATAAATATAGGGAGCGTAAGCTCAACAATTCAGTTTACTTTTAACTGTCCAAGTGCAGACAAGTCGTCGTCTATAGTTGCATTCCTCAGATGGCATCAACAAGTTGTAAGCATCCGACAGACTAATTTAGCTATGTCTACAAATGATATGCATATTGCATCATATATCGTTTTGTTCCTACTTTGCGTGAACAAGAATGTCCAACATTCGCCAGTTTTCCCAATGAGACTAGTTAATTTTCAGGAATATCATTATTCTGGTCACAAAAGCAAAGTTTGAAGGAAATCTTTGCCATTTTTCATATTTTCTCGGTGCGAGAAAATAGGAAATAACAACTGCTACTCAAGGACAAAAATCATGTTAGACAGTGTAATGAATCCTGGTAGTATTTCTAATTCTTTCGGGATCGCCTTAAGAGTGAATAAGTCTAGCGAAAATGCTTGTCTTACGCATCTTTCTATTTTGTGTATTTACACAATTTAAAATTAGAAAAATATTTTTATCGTAAAGTGAACAGATGTTAGCGATGGAGGAAGAATAGAAAAATATGAACGATTCATATTTTTCTGCAAAGTTGATATGTGTTATAGTGGAACACACCTATCCTATAGTTAATAGACTCTCTCACCTATGAGTAGTAGGAGTCGCTCAGGGAGTCGGTCAGTCAGTCGACTGGCTGATCGGTTGAACTCTCTGCCTTCGAGTGGGGAGGAACCCGAAAGAGGCTACGCCGAGCCATGTTGATTCTCTTTCAGGAAGGTAAACCGACCCTGAACGCGTTTATACGGGTTCAATGGGCATTTTTTGGCCGAACCACAGGCTCGGAGATCCCACGTTAAACCGGCCTTGTGCCACATGATGCCCTCGTGGGGGTGGTGACTAAATATCGTTGTTCAGTCATTCGATGCCGGACGACCGTTAGTCGGATACTCAAGTATCAGCGACCACAACTAGATTACTCTCCGTCATTACCTATTATATGAAGTTCCTAACGTTTTGTACGTCGAACCTATTTTAGGACCGACTTAGTACAAATACAAGCCTCCACTGTGAAATCACTCCACAACAATATGTCAATTTCGTAAAATATTTTTCTACCGGTATAAAATAAACAAGACATTTATTTTAAAAGCATCATTAGTTCATGTGTAAATTAGTAATCTTTTCAGGTGTGCTTTTTAAAATGGTGATATGATTTTGTTTTTATGTTTGGTAATAAGCAAATCAGGATCAGAATCAACGGGAAGGAAGACCTCAAAATGTTATTGTGAAATGGCTAAAGGCTAAAAGAATTAAGAGTAATAGCGTTCTAACGGTATTGCCCTATCGAAAGTTTCGGTACGATGTGACTTTATTGTTACAAAATCATAGCAAACTCACAAAAAGAAATCAATTCATTATAATATATACGATACTGGAAAGCGCACACATACGATTTCCAGTGAATTTTCTTTAATGGTAATTTTTTTTAAAATGGTAATTATTTTTTTACACAGATTTCCATTTCATTAAGACGAAAATAATTTTTTACGTTAGAATATTTTAGAATTTTCTTCTTTCTAATAGCTTATGAAAACGGGCTTATCATTTATATGGCATTGCTTGATCGGCGACGCCCTTGTAGCAGTGTCGGATCTGACGACGGTTTCCCTTGCAAAGGGAGGGTGCGTATATTTAAAAAAAAAAAAAAAAAAAGCATGAGTGGGCTAAATTATAATTATTTCGCAGGTATTTTTCAAAAATCACCATGGGAACGATCTCTGTTATAATAAGATTGTTTTTGTGATTGGCTTCTGAGGATGATCTTGGAGGAAATCGAAAGTACTTGGTTAAAAAAAGAAATTTACGGCGCCTCTTTGATGAATTTCATCCTAACGTCAAGAAACTGATTAGACAACTGGAAAGAATTATTATAAAACTAAGCAGACATAATATGTAGATATATGTCTATATTATTCAATGAAACATGTTTGAATGAAGATGTGATATATATATATATATATATCTCCAAGTATAGGATTGGTGTATACGGAATAAATTCCAATAGCCAACAATTACTATTCTTAAAAGAGTGCTCAATACAGAGTAGAGCGAATATAATTATTTATTTAAAAATTATAACATAAATATGTTATAAAATCACTACAAAAATAGCCATTTTGTTTCAACCCCTCTGGTGTCTTATCAAGTGATGATGTTGAATGTAGATTGTAGAATAAAGGTTTTAAAAGTTTCAAATTAATTAACCACCCCTCGTAAGGGGAAACGCTGTTACATAAGCTAGAATGACCAATCAAAACAAGTATAAGAGAATTCAAAAAAACTTGACAACGACGTAAGGTTATAATAGCTATTAAATGCTTTAAAGTTGGGGTTAAACTAAAATAGAATTTATTCTAACCAATAAGTATTAAATTATATGATAAAATTTGAAATTAAAATTAAAAACTACCCATTTTAAAATCAAAATCTAATCTTTCCCCTGACGTGGGTTGGTTAATTAATTTGAATCTTTTAAAACCTTTATTCTACATTCAACATAATCACTTGATAAGACACCAGAAGGGTTGAAAAAAAATGGCTATTTTTGTAGTGATTTTTTAATATATTTATGATATTATATATATATATATATATATATATATATATATATATATATATATATATATATATAGCTATATTTAATGATTTTAGTAGAAACAATGCCCGCAACACACACACACACACACACACAATTATATATATATATATATATATATATATATATATATATATGGTGGCTGGCTATTCGTATTCAAGGATACCCGGCAGCTAATCCATAGCAGACTCCTGCTAGACAGCATGTGTGTTTATTCAACAGAACAGAGCCCAATCTGTGGTTTATACTGCAACTATACTGAGCAGACCTTAGTTTCAGTTTCTGGGAGAGAGCGTTTTTACCTAGTGTGATCAACAATCACAAGGCCAAAGCACACTCAAACTCTCGGTCACGATGACTTGTGTGTCTTGCTGCCAGCATAGCCATCGACGGGTTTATTCAAAAGGATTCACAAGGCTTGGTCAACCCTTGGTATGGTTTTCTAGCACTTTCTAAAGGTGCCACACACTGTGATTGCCTCCCTCCATACCACAATATCTAGGAAGTCACCTTCATGACAAAATCAACCATGGTGAGATTCGGAACCCAGTTCTCATGGTCAGAAAGAGAACGTTAAGAGCCACGTATATATATATATATATATATATATATATATATATATGTGTGTGTGTGTGTGTCTATGTGTGCATGGAACAATAAAAAAATAGAGAAATTAAAAAAAACCTTGGCCACGTGTTTATATATATATATATATATATATATATATATATATATATATGTGTGTGTGTGGTAATTGTGTGTTTTGAACAATAAAAAATATTGAGAAATTTAAAACAAAATTTTTTTCAGACACACTGAAAAATATTTTGGGGTTTTCTTATTTCAATTAGATTCCTCGACTAGTTTCGGCCAGCATGGCCATCATCAGGAGAAAAAAATCTGCTTGTTAGTAGCAGTGAACTATAGACTTTCTGAAGAAAATGACTATCTGTCGTTTCGTTTGTTTTTATCGTTAATTTTGGTCAGTCCTTGTGTTGGTCGAACAGCATATATATATATATATATATATATACATGCAACTTTTATATATATTATTTATATATTATATATGCGCGGTACTTATGGTGGGATTCGAACCCGTGTCTCATGGTCAGATAACGAACGTTTGTTTGTTCCTGAACTGAATAAAATGTTATTGATATTATGTTACTTGTTGGTTATGGCTACAGCTTCTATTAGACTGTGCAACAAAATTTTTAACTTTTTTTTTTTTAATTTTTGGTCAGTTAGTATTCTTTCTTAATTGCTTTTGTCTAGAAAGCAAAAGAAATGACTATGATTCCCTTTAGACTATGCTTTTATGCCTTGCACGTCTATCCTTTAAAACTAACATAGAGCTAACATATTTGGTTCTATATATGTTTTTTCCACTAAATACCACGCATATATATATATATATATATATATATGAAAACGATATATAAATTCATTTACATCAAGAACAATTTCGGGTGGGGGACAAATATCAAATATATAGTGGACACTGAGGTCAATACCGAATGGTGACAGTCCATTTTTATGCATGAACTTAATCTTCAGAGCTGTGTGTTGACCTCAGTGTCCACTTTTATATTTGAATCAGGCTGTTTTTTAGCCAATCTTAAAAACCATATTTTTTATTCAGGACCATTGAGTGCTGTTAGTAATAAATCAATGCTCGAAATAAAATGACAGAGCAAAAATTTATATTAAGAAAAATGGTGTATTTATTATTTAGATTTAACATTAAGAATTGTGTATTTCTTGGTGAACGCGCGATGCTACCTAAAGTTTCATGCACATAGCAATCGTCAGGCACAAACTTATATATATATATATATATATATATATGAGAGAGAGAGAGAGAGAGAGAGCTCCACAGATAGAGCATATCTTTTAGAGATGTAACGGCCTGAAAAATTAATATCACTATTATCGGGACTAAAATTATTCTGATTGAAAGTTTCATTTTCTTTTTAATTGGGCTGTTTAAAAAATACTGATACATGCACTGAAATCAATTCACCAAATATAATTAGCGACAGTAGGCACTTTTTGTAACAACGGTAATTAATGTTTTAAAACGATATTACTAACCATCAGCAATTTTAATACGTTTTATTCTAAAACCGTTAATATATTAGTTGCGTGTGTATTACTAGATATCTTCATTTGCAAGTGATAATTTTAACTTTTAAAATTTCTGTTGTTATCTCAGTCTATTTATATCTCTCCCTCTATCTATCTACCCAAGATAAAAATTATCCGCACTCTTGTCTAAAGATAGATATTGGTGAAAGTGCTGATAATTTCTTTATTTACCATCATACATATAAGTCTCTTTATATCTATCTATCTATATATAAGTCTCTTTATATCTATCTATCTATATATAAGTCTCTTTATATCTATCTATCTATATATATATAAGTCTCTTTATATCTATCTATCTATATATATATAAGTCTCTTTATATCTATCTATCTATCTATATATAAGTCTCTTAATATCTATCTATCTATCTATATATGTCTCTTTATATTCATCTATCTATCTATATACAAGTTCTTTATATATCTATCTATCTATATACAAGTCTCTTTTATATCTCTTTATATCTTTTATATATCTATATATAAGTCTCTTTATATTCATCTATCTATCTATATATAAGTCTTTATATTCATCTATCTATCTATCTATATAAGTCTCTTTATATCTATCTATCTATCTATATATAAGTCTCTTTATATCTATCTATCTATCTATATATAAGTCTCTTTATATCTATCTATCTATCTATAAGTTTCTTTATATCTATCTATCTATAAGTTTCTTTATATCTATCTATCTATAAGTTTCTTTATATCTATCTATAAGTTTCTTTATATCTATCTATAAGTTTCTTTATATCTATCTACAAATCTAAGTCTATCTATGTCCATATCAATATCTATGTCTATAACTAAGTATATCTATCTACCTATGTGTTCATCTATTTCCGTTTAATTATCTCTGTCTATCATAGTCTATTTATCTCGGTCTATCTTAGATATGAACAGAGTGAGATTAACTATCTATCGAGTAAAATATGTAGATAAATAAAAAGACAGAAGGAGAGAGAGAGAGAGTAAGAATTAAGGGGGGGATTGGCTGTCTCTCTTAATTGATAGATATGAAAAGAAATCGCATAGATCGATAAAGGCTAGAAAGAAAAGATAGAATCGAATCAGTTGTGCAACGACCTTTGACAGGGAAGTGAAAAAAAAAACAACAAAAAAACAAAAACAGACAAGACTGAAATTTGAGGCCGATGCTCTCTGGTCGGACAAAGAATGATGAGGGTGGGTGGAGCTAGAGCCGGGCCTTCGGCGCAAAGGTAGCCAGCCAGTGATGAAGAGGACAACGGTCCCATCGTCTCCATTGCCCGTACATATTCGGAACTCGCTTCTCCAGCTGCCCAACATCAAACGGACAAGGTCGGAAACAGTCATCATGTAGAAAGGCCACCATTGGCAGGGCGGGGCGATGGAAGGGTCGGGCTTATTGTTGGTTGTGTGATGCAGTCAAGCGTGCGGCTGAGAAGACGCAACACAGAAAATGGCTCCATACAAACAATGCTTTACTTTGGCTATATTTTTGCTAATTTAGAAATAAAAAAAAAAGAAGAAGTTGTCTTAAGGTTTTTTTTTTTGTGTTTCCTTGTTGGAATAGAGCTTCATTGGTGCTGTTAGGAAATGGACACTGGTCAAAATTAAGTTTAATTTTTTGAAAAAAAAAAAAGAAAAAAAAAAGAAGAATATTTATTAATCAAAAGATAGACATTTACAAGAGGTAGACGAAAACTTTACACACACGTCTTCAGCTATGCGCACAGAAACATACACAGACGATATATATCTCCAGCTATAAAAACAAATGGATTATAATTTCACTGTCTGTAGCATTTAATTTCAACAAAAAGGGTTCAATGCAGAATAGAGCTTAATATTATTTTTATAGAAAATTAAAACAAAAAAATGTTAAAACTCGCTATATATATATATATATATATATATATATATATATAAGTAGCGCACGATGAGTCCTGGTGGTAATAAAACAGTTAAAACAACTAAAATTTTTATTTATTAATAAATATAATTCTCCCTCCACCATTAGTTTCATACACGATGCAATCGTCAGGTACAGAATTATCGTACTGTGATAAAAATGTATATATATATATATATATATATATATATATATATATATATATATATATATATATATCAACATTTCAATTTATATACACAATTATTGTCATCTAATTTATCTTACATTTTATATTTTATATATATATATATATATATATATATATATATATATCAACGTTTCAATTTATATACACAGTGTGTCATCTAATTTCTATATCTTACATTTTTATATATATATATATATATATATATATATATATATATATATATATATAAATACAAAATACAGATGCTTTAATATTGAGACCTAATATTCTTGAAGATGAATGGAACTAAATTTTTTAATTTAATTACAAAATTAAATTTAAATTTTAGCTTCCATTTTTGTGTTATGGTTATTACTATGTAGCGACAAATCATAATTTAAATCAGTTAATTTATAATATTTATGCTCTGTAAATTTACATTGAGCACTATTTTAAAAATAAAATATCAATAAGAATACCAGATTATATTCACTGTTCTCATATATATATATATATATATATATATATATATATATATATATATATATATATATATATAGTGGTAAATATACACATACATATGCAAAAACATATAAAATATATATACATAGGCATACACATACATGTATATTTTTTTGAATAAAAAATTCCAAGAGGATAGAATCCAGGTAGAACTCAATGTATTATTATTATTTTTATTTTATACATATATATATATATATATATATATATATATATATATGACCGTGAGGTATCAGTGTAATGTCGGATGGTTCATAGATCTATAGACTAGGGCAAACCTACTTCAGAGATCTATAGATTATGAGTTTAGGGTTGGATGGTGGCTTGTGAACTGAAATTTTTAGCGTGTGTAGGATCCTTACCGAAGACTCTAGAAACCTGGTCTTGTTGTATATTTGTTTAACTATCATTAAATATGGGATATTTTAGAAATAGTGAACAGATAATTTTTTTTTTAGCTTCGTTTAGTCGAGCGGACAAACACAATTTTGCATAACCCTCAGCAAATTTCGAACACTACGCCATAAGCCTTTACATTCCAGATTTCCATTTTTTCGTCCTCCCCATCACTTTTTACCTTTATTTGTTCGCATTTAAAAAAAAAAAAAGAAGAAGGTTTACATTCATTCAGTTCGCTTCCTTTACTGATTGCTAAATATCCTGCGCCTTGTCAAACACATTCTCTTGATTTAAGGGATGATTTTCTCTTCATTCTCGTTCACCTTTTCTTTCCCGAGGGCGAGATTAAAGTTGCCATTAAAAAATCGACTTCATCAAAAAGAAAAAAAAATGGTCTCTAATTTAAAAGGAAAAAAAAGGAAAAATCTGATTTAAATGCGCATAAAATAAAATATAAATTGTAATAACATTTCATTACAAAATTTACTCGATTTCATCGTTTGCTTTCAATAGACAGATCGTTTTGAACCAACGCCTGATAAGAATTGATGCGTGACCATCAATTTTCTGAATAAAATTTTTCGCTATGTTCCCGCGAGAAAAGCAGACACTACCATGTCGTCATGAGGAACTTATTAATAAGATTTCAATGACTCAATTAACACGAAAATGTTAATCTATCCCGCCCCCAAACCCGATCTTTGCAGCCATTTTCTATTTAAAACTTCATCTGACTCCATTTCAGTAATGGAAACAATAGATAAAAAAATAAAATAAAATAAATAAATAAAATTAAATAATGGAAGAGATCGTTACCCGTTAATCGTTAAAATTTGTATTGTTGCTTCTTTATCTGGGTGATTTTATCGTCTTTTTATTTTTCGAGCAACGACCGGTTCTCTTAGAGTTAGGGTTTATGAGCTGTCAATAGAAAATAAAATGAAAGAAGCAGCCGACCCCAAAATAGCAACGGGCGGGAACTCTTATTTTTTTGTATCCCAGAACGCAATTTATTTTACGCCATTGTAAACTGGTTATAAAATTCTCTGACGGAAAGTGGGGCCACCATGATGGCACCTTAAAATCGTCAAATTGTATTATTTTATGGTTAGCGTGAATTAACGACTTTAATCGATTTTCACAACTTGCTGGTCTTCATGCTGTGTTTGAAATTAGTAAAATTATTAGTAAACGGTACAGCCTAGGCTATATTTATGGGGTATTATTTTGGTTAAACAAGCCATGATGGCAATTAAACGAAAAATAATAGAAAAAAGAACACGGGCCCGATAAAAACTTTATCATATTCTTCATATGATCTGTACAACCTGCGTTATGTAAACGTCTTATTGGAATAATTAGGATATCAAAATTTGATTTTATTTATTCCAGTGCAGCCGGAAATTATCGCAAGAAGAATATTAATAAAGCAAATATATTTTGCAAATATATAATTTGAATTTATTGCATATAATTTTAGTGAAACAAAGTACTAATATTAAACGTGATGAAATTAATATAATGAATATTATCAATGATAACACTTAATCTACATAATGGTCTTTTAAATAATGACAATAGGTATATAAATGTTACTCTAAAGTCTAAGCTAATAGGAGTTGTTAAGTAGATAATTTCAAACCTACATATGGCATATAAGACCCAAGAGAAATTTAAAAGATACTTTTTAGTTAAAAAAAAAAAAAAAAGTGCGCTTCATCGGCCATCAAATACGATAATTGAATAGTGAATGTTACTCCCTGTACATTGAACGTTATACATTGAATATTTCATGTCAAAATTCAGTTAATATTATTTCACGCTACCTACTTATCATCGGATAAGTAAATTCCATTAAATAATTTTAAGTTATATCTTAATTTTAATTTAGATTTTATTGCTTCGTAGATATTTTTTTTTAATATTTTTTTTTTTTTTTATATTTTCTTTTAGCTATTACTTCAATTACCGAAAACAATGAATGGTCCCATGAATTTAAATTACGAAATGAAGGCAATGCACAACAATTACTTTTCTGCTTGCATGACGAATGTCAGCTGAAATGAAAACATATGTCACAATTTTTAGCGAAACTTTCTATTACTTAGAATCGATATCTTCTCGTTAAAAACGTTTTCTTTATTACAAACAATTGGCCACAGCCTACTACCAGTCTAGTCTACTCGAACTTGCCTCAGAAAGAAAAAAAGAAAGAATTTATTTTCTAACCAATCTGCTGAGATAGCCTTAGGATCCTACAGAATAAGATAAAAGTAATATTCGAAATCTAAAGAGCGAACTCAACGGCGTCGGCTGGGATTTAAGCACGCCATTAGCCGCTACGCTATGCGCACATCGACTAATAACAATGAGGACTAAACAAAATAATCGATAAACTAGAAAATACTATTGCAATTTTATTTGTCCGGCAAAAAGTGAAATAAAATAAACAAAAGAAAAGAGAAAATTGCATGTAAAATAAATTATTTCCATTTTTCAAAATCTCTGATAACAGACTATGTACATAAGCTATTTTTTACAGTAAGTTTCACCCTGTATAAGGCCCGACGACCACTCGAGGTAGAGGATTATGTTAGGAGGTACTTTGTGCCGATAGGTTTGGTTTGTTTGACGGCATATCAATATCAATGGGTTATTTAATGCTTACAAGATTTTTATTGTTAGTAATGTTTTTTCCAGAAACATATTGTTGGTAATATTTTTTCAAAAATGTATTGCTGATAATATATATATATTTTTCAAAAATGTGTTGTTGGTAATTTTTTTTTTCAAAAATGTGTTGCTGGTAATATTTTTTTTTCAAAAACGTATTGCTGTTATTAAAACCTATTTTTTTATACTAACATAGTGTTTTGATCCCTTTTGGGGAGGGGTTTAACTATTTGCCCATAGCTTGGACCCCTGACAGGTGCTACCCCAGACCCCGGATCAGTCTGAACCTGGGAACACCAGCAATTAAGAGATGGTTACACGCTCCTCAAAACCTCCTGATCAAATGTCTTGATGTCTGATGTAGTTTATCGTCTTACCCAGGACGGCGATAGGATGGGAAGATAACGATTAACCCTAACCTTGAACAGGTTAAGATTGTAGTGATCGGAGTAACATCCTCTTGGGAGTCGGTTCACAGAGCAGTAGTTCGCGGAAAGACTCTGTTCGAGTGGCACTTTCTTCTAACCGATGGAATACGAAGCAAAAGTGGCATGTCGTGTCATTGCCCTGAAGGTTATGCCTGACGGAATCAAAGGAATGGTCCGTCTGAACACTTTCCGTGGAATTAACGATAGATCAGCGGGTGGCTTGCCATATGGCACTTCTTCAGGTTTTGCATATCAACCTTAATGGGTTATTTGTTGTTATATTTTATATGATCCTTCAGTATCTGTCTATATTTCTGAGATGAGGTATTATGTACACTATTTGCATTATTCGTACTATTGTCCTCATCTTTGCAGACGTATTTATCTGATCCTTCAGTATCTGTCTATATTTCTGAGATGAGGTATTATGTACACTATTTACATTATTCGGACTATTGTCCTCATCTTTGTCGCCATATTTATTTGACCCTTCAGTATGTCTATATTTTTGAGATGAGGTATTATGTACACTATTTAAATTATTCGGACTATTGTCCTCATCTTTGTCGCCATTTTATTACAACGTTTTTGCCTTTTGTACGCAAATTTGAAACAAACGTTTTCCCATGGTCTTTTCTTGTTCTAATATTTGTCAGTATATGCAGACCTTTTTTTTCTTAATCTTTTTTTTTACACTAAGGCTCACCTTTACAAGACCTGGGGCCACTCGAGGTAGAGTGTTAGGGAGGCAGTTTGTGCGTATAGAGTAGAAGATAACGATTAACCCTATCCTCGAAGAGGTTAAGGTTGTAGTGATCGGGGAAACATCCTCTTGGGTGTCGGTTCTACAGAGCAGTAGTTCGCGGGAAGACTCTGTTCGAGTGGCACTTTCTTCTAACCGATGGAATACGAAGCAAAGTGGCATGTCGTGTCATTGCCCTGAAGGTTATACCTGACGGAATCAAGGAATGTAGTCTGTTCGAACACTTTCCGTGGAATTAACGATAGATCAGCGGGTAGCTTTCCATATGGCACTTCTTCAGGTTTTGCATGATTCTAAATTTACACTTTTAATTTAATATTTTCGTAACACATTCAATTTTCAACACAGGTTCTGTTCCGACTATAAAACTCATTATTTTGATCGCTCTTGTTTTCACGGGGTAGAGTTTCTAAACCCACACCGAACTGGTTTCCAATTCAGAGTTGTTTTTCTCCGAGATTGGTTTCCAACCAAAATTAGAGAACCTCGTTCGCTTGCTTTAACCTTTTAGAGTACCTTGGTCTTCTATGTTCAGTACCCGAGCGATCAATGTTCTCCACAACTTCCTGTCATTTGTAGCTCTTGACTTTTTGCTAGCTCTCATAATACCTGTTTTGCAAGCTATTTACACAAGCTCATTCATCTATTTGCAACGTCCCATCAGGATATAGATGATCATGGCTCTCCACAACTTCCTATGCCGTGTGGCCATTAGAATTTTTTCTCCTTTCGTGTAAGAAAAATTAATTCTTGTCTGGTATTAAAAGCATATACTTAAAAAAAATGTTCTAGTGGAAAATATTTTAAAACATTTTTATGCCAGACTAACATCACTTTTAAATTATTTAATTTTCATTAATAGTATAGACCAGTGCGGTGGAAGAGGATAGCAGGTGAGGCGGAATTATTGAGGACAATCAAAGATTTAGAAACAGTTTCAAAATTCATATGCCAAACATAAATATGATTTTAAAATATTATTATGGATTACTTGTAATTGCATGCATGAGTCCCAATATAAATAGATATCAATAATTATTGATCGATTTTATCATTGTGATATTTTTGCACTATCAAGTATTAAGAATAGAGTAGCAAGGGTCCGCAAATTGGAGGAGAGAGTTATCAATATTAATGTTCTGACTTCGAATCCGCAGTTATCTCCCTTTAACCCTCTCTTTGGTTTGTTGTTGTTTTTAATGTACTTTTTATCATAAAATTTGGTGAGGTGCGAAAATAAATAAATCTACTGATTAATAAATATGGATATCCACTAAAGAAATGGTTAAGGTGAACATGGTGAACTCTCCCTTTTGTATTCGACGTATGAGGGTCAAGCAACTCAGTTCCTAGGAACTGACAGCTCGGACACCAGTACATAGGATTTGATTTATTTATTTTCGTCTGCTGGCCTGAATATTCAATAAATCTTATTAAAGAAAATATACGCTCTCTAGCAGAATTCAAAATTGTTTCCTCCTTATCAGGAGAAACCGTCGTTAGATCCGACGTACTCTGAGCCGTCTAAGTCATGGAGTGCGTCGCCGATCATGCAAAGAGAAACAACGCCTTTTATTTACTTGATCGGCGATTTTAATAGAAAATCTAACTAAAAATAAAATAATATGAATTGTCCCTTAAACGACTAATATTTAACTAACAATAGTTTTAGAGTTAACATATGATCTGATAAAGAAAATAAATTTTACATTGGTTCAACTGAAATGCATCGGAAAATCGATTTTGTAATCATAAACTTTAAAGTTTAAATAACGATAAATTCAAAAAAATTTTACTCTCTCTAAATATTACTGGCAAATAAATGATGGTGTATCTGTATCAAAAACTACTTGGCAAATATTGTCTAGATCTTAATCTTACAATGGTAAAGGCGAAAGATGTAACTGTAACAGAAAAACACAATTTACACATAAAGATAATAAATTAAAGCGAAATTGATACAATTATTGGAAAAACATACATCTCTAATTACACACCAATTTTCGTCTAGCTAAGTCACACACACACACGCCGCACTATACTTAAAACAAATGTTAAAACAAACGCAAATATACCAGAGTGCTGGCCATTATCGACGCGACTCACGATTGCCACAGATACCTACAACTATGTCCGTGCGTTCCCATTATATAGACTATAAGTGAAGCCGGAGAGGACAGAGAGAGCAAAGACTTCCCACACGCTAACCGTAGAGGCTACCCAAAATCACGGCTGATTGCCGGTTTGAACATTAGGCTGTGAAAACGATTTCCTGTTAACACAGAAAGAGAACAGTCTCCACTATGAACGCGATAAGCCCAAACCGATAGCCAACAGTCCGCCGGATTAACATACTTTTTTTTTTTTTTTCACGCTCATTTCACACCTCGTACACTGTACATTCGAACATTTCACTATACGACTTACCCATGACATTTTCATATCTTGTATATGAAAATCTTTGGTTATATCTCCAATCCAGTGTCTTGTTTGTTTTTTTACTCCAACCAACTTCCACTTCAGATCATAACCTTTGACAAATAATTATATCTGCTTTTACTTTGGTATTGAGCACTCTTAAGAATAGTAATTGATGGTTATTGAAATTCATTCTGTATATTATATACCATTATAATATATATATATATATATATATATATATATTAGAATAAAGAGTCTACGTATTTTTTATATGTAAAATAGATAGGTTGGTTAATATATCAATATAAACTAAAGGGTACTAATGTGATCAGTACGAAAAACATTTATTCAATATTAATTATTAACCTCATGAAAGAAATGAAGCAAGGGAACTGAGGTTTTAAGTCCGGAATTTTCGCTTAAAGGTCGTCGAAAAAAATAACAAAAAAAAAAATTAAATAAATAAAACAGGGGGTGTGATAATTACGGATTTATAAGCGAAATTGAGAAAAAGAAAGAAAATACAAAAGAATTAAATTCAAAAAATCATTTTAAAAAGATAGCTGAGAATAAAATAAAGAATTTTGCCGTTCTCATTTGAAATATTAATACAAGAAAGGAAAGGTAAAATAATTAAATTAGAATAAAAATCATGAAATAATTTGCAAAAATAACTGGCAAAACAGTATTTAAAAAAAAAAATTACACTTCAATATGAAGTAAGAAGAAAAAATAAAAATAAAATAGTAAAAATTAAAATCATAAAATAATTTGAAAATATAACAGTATTAAAAAAATTACACATCTAATAAGAAGTGAAAAAAGAAAATATTAAAAATAAAAATCATAAAGTAATTTTTAAAAGATAGCTCAGAAAAACTGGGACATTTAAGAAATTCACCGTTTTAATATAAAGTATTGGAAATAAACAAAGGAAGAAAGAATAAAATAAATAAATAAAATCTTTGAAACAACAACTACTGCAGTAAAAACTAAAAAGTGATTTTCTTTCGCCACTGTTCGTAGTGCAATTAAACATTTAAATTTTTTCCCCCCTTTTTTCTTCCTTTTGTAAAGAGACGGGTAAAAATGTTGGGTCAATTTAAAGAAGTTAATTAACAAAAAGAAAAGAAACAATTGTTTTTGACTTCGAGGCTCAACTTTGAAACTCAGGAGAAGCCGAAAAAGGCCGCCCTACGGTAACAAGTGTAGACATTCACAAAGTAAAGGGGGTCCCTTTTTCTTTTAAAGCGTATATATATACAAAGCAAATAAAAAGTAATTTAAGATTTTTTACTTCGCTAGAAAAACAAAAACTAAAATTAAACAAAAAAAAAAAAAAAAAAAAAAGAAAAGAATCTTAAGGACTTATAAATATTAATTGTTTAGATAAGGTCAATCAGAAAGATGAAATTGTCCGACGACTGTACAGACATTAGCCCGGAAGAAACAAAACTGGTTGAAAGGACGAAATAAAGAAAACGTTGCCTAAATAATGCACCACCAGCATTTCAAATTGTTTTATTTCAATTCTACGTTTGAATCTAGGCAGTCATCAGGGAGAAAGATTGTTTGGGCTGTCCAAGCAACTCAAGTTAAAGATGATAGGGTTTTCACTTCAAGCAATGAAAGAAGCGAATTTTTTCATTATTCATTCTCATTATTATCCTTGTCTTTGTTGTCTTGATCAAAAAGTTTCAGTCAAAGCATTTCCCGGCCTTCCTGAAAGTGTTCTCTGAACTTTTATGATAAAGGCCTGTATTATGAAGTAACTTATTCGGACTAATATCGCAATCTCTGTTATTTTGATAACTACCGTTCGGTCAGGACTCCTACCGTCATTGCTAATATTGTCTGTCTGAAGATCTAAGATAAGTTTAACCATTGTAATTATTCGGACTAATATCCCAATCTTTGTTATTTTGATAACTACCGTTCGGTTGGTGCTCTCTCCATCATTTATGACGTTGCAGAAAGTTTTGGGATAAAGTATTGTCAGTAGTCTATATTTTATAAGTCTTTTAATACTCTCTTATATTTTATAATTTATTGGTAATGACCTGGCATCTCGGCTTTAGTCACTTTCCCACTTCCGTAATGTCCTATTCTATAAATATTTTCATGGTAATTGTTCTGACGAACTTTCCTCTATGGTATTCATTTTTAAATGTTGTTATTTCTATCCTCCACCTAACCAAATTGTATATATCAGTACTAGTTAGGACTTCATAGAGACTGTGAGGTATTATGGTGGCTGTAGGGCATGGTAATTAAGAATATGGTATATTTATATTTAAGGAATACTATATATATGTTTGGATCTTATTTTAGTTAGCTAAGTTTAATTATAAAACAGTTTGAAGACAAACCTCTGCTAAAAGATATCAGAGAAGGTTTATCATTTTTATATTATTAAAATAATATTAAATCTCCATGGTAGATCTTTTTGAGGCATTATGGTGACTGTAGTAGAATGTGTTGTTTTGTGTAAGGAATACTTTGGTATATTTGGGTTAGTTATTGCCCAAATAGCTAAGTTTTTAAAATACAGATGAATACCAGCCTCCCCCCATCCCTCTTTTGGCCTTGTGTCACATTTTCTGTCATTTCAGAAATGAATATCTCATTCCTGTATGCTACTTTGACTTGACAAATTTAAGCGCGGTACTAGATTGGAAGCAAGGTCTCATTATTTCAGTTGAAATGGTAGATGTACCGTAAGTTCTATGCAAAGAGGTTCTTCTCTCGCACTTCTCTTGTGGAACACTCTTCCGACTTCTTTATTTCCAGTCAAACATTATCGGGTCTTATTAATTCCTGTTCATTTATTGTCCTCTCTCTTTAATACTTTTGTCTCATACTCTCTCACTGAGAACATTTGCGTATTAGTGGCTTTATTACCTTGCTTGTGGTGAAATGATTAAAAAAAATCGGATGAGTATCCTTCTCTTTGTTGTTTTGGTAACTACAATTCGCTCGGCACTCTCCCTCATTCATAGTGTTGTCTGAAGATCCGAAATTAGGACGAGTATCCCTTTTGTTATTTTGATAACTACCTTTCTCTATTGTTCCTTGTGAATTTAGCAGATATGAGATACCGCATATACTTGCTTATCATGTGACTTTTGTAGATCTAATTTTGAAGCTAATTTTAAGGGGGTCGCCTAATACATGAGATATAAAATTAGCGTATGAGCCAGCAGTACATATGCTAATTTTATATCTCGTGTATGATGCAACCCTCTTAAAATTAGCTTCAAAATTAGGTCTTAAAAAGCGCATGATACGCAAGTATATACTTTCCTAGTTATACACACCTATATATCATTTTAGATCTTATTACCATCATCATCTATATGCCGTATCCCTTGATTGCGTGAACGATCATGGTTCTCCACAATTTCCTGTCCGCTGTAACTCTTAAAGTGTGTTTTTTGCAGTCTCTCCTAATCCCTGTTCTGCCAACCATTTGCACAAGCCCGATAGGAAGGTCATGCACTGCTTACATCTGTCCCTCTTGCCTTCAATATACCCTGTGAATGTTAAAGTTTCTAAGCCTTCTTTCCTCATTGTATGTCTCAGAATCTTTAACTATTTTTCAAATATAAATATCCTTTTTGTTTTCATTTTCTCTAAAACTTCCTTTTTATTCACATGTTCAGTTCATGGTATTCTCAGCATCTTTCTGTAGAGCCACATTTCTGTTGCCTCAAGTCTTTTCTTCATCTGTGACAATATTGTCTAGCATTTACTGCCGTATAGGAGGACAGATATTGCATAACAGTCCAGTACTGAGTTCAAATTAACCGGCATATTATCGCATGTTTAACTTAACTTTCAAAAGTAACAAAATTTGAAGGCTTGCGTCCATATCACGTTGAAACATTGGTTCTCGTTAAGCAACGTTGAGCTGGGTCAGTATCTAGATGGGCGACCGATTTGGATAAGCTTGGATGTGCGGGTGGAATAAAGAAGTTCGGGGACATCACGTTGGGTTCTCGTACGATCACAGAAGTTAAGCAACGTCGAATCTGGTCAGTACCTAGATGGGTGACCGCTTGGGAATACCAGATGCTATAAGCTCGGGTGTGTGGGTGGTATAATGGATAACGACCGGAATTATTAATCGGAGATCCTAGTTCCAAATATTCATTTACACGCAAATATCCTTTGGGGAAAAAAATATGAATCCGCCTCTTCTCCCCCATCTATCGGTTAATTAGAAGGACTGATATTAGTAAATCATTATTATCAGCAAAATAAATTCTTACAATCATCTTTATACTTAAAACTGCAAGCATCCTACTAAACAGTGACCCCCCCCCGCCATTTTAAAGGGTTCCCACCACTCTGCATAGTGTAGATCGCAACGACAGGCTAATGTAAGTTACAACAGTGTTAGTTAATTAATATGTATATAATGAACCGAATAGGAATTGGAAATCGGGTCTCCGATTTTTCATTCCGAGCCATTATGCATCACACCACCCGCACATCCAATGGCAGGATGTAACTTACGCAGTAGAAAACAAGCAGAATTGTATGATGATAATAATAAGTATAGCTCACACATTACGAAGAGCTTTATCTATGTAAAAATGTGTATGATATTAAGTATTTTTTTAAATGACCAGTCACCCATCTAGGTACTAGCCAGGCCCGACGTTGCTTAACTTCGATTTCCAATTTCAAATATTTTAAATACTCTTGGGAAAAGGTATGAATCCACCAGGTATGGATTGATTAGAATCAACCCGTCATCTACACGTTGATTAATAAGATTTGTATCACTGAAACATTATGTCAAAAAAAAAAAAAAAAAAAAAAAAAATCTTACATTCTAAAAATATTTTCTGGCTTTAAATAACCTGCAAAGAGTTGATAAGCCTTAAAAAATAAATCAATCAAGCAATGCTATTATAAAGGACGGTATATTAATAAATCATTATTATCAGCAAAAAAAATTCTTACAATCTAAATATATTTTTTGGCTTTAAATCACCTGCAAAGGGTTGATAAACCGTAAATCAAAATTTGAGTCAGAAATTTCTGATTTTTGAGCCTAAAGTTTTCACCGACGGCATGGATGAAAATAATAGTAGTATCCGTGAAAATTTCACGATTTTCCTAGTTGAATTTTCTGATAAATCATCATTTATAAGTTAATGATTCAATAAGCTCTTTGCGAGTTCCACGGCTATAGAATACCCGTAGAAATTCCCCTATTACATCGTTAACTACTAGAGTTTAACATCTTTAACAAAATATTGCAATAACAATCATATGGGTGCAGGCCATTAAGTAAGGGGGGGTACAAATGAAAAGCTTTAAAATTGACAAGTTTTCCGTTTCATTGAAGCAAACGTTAAACGCATGAGAGAATTAACGTCTTCTCTTTCTTTTTCTCAAGGAAACAAAATAGCATCGCTGATATGTCTTTTCCGTCTTTTCTCGAAATCAAAACATTATTTATGAGGTAATGGCAGGATGTAACTTACACAGTAGGAAACAAGCAGAATTGTATGATGATGATGATGATGATGATGATAAGTAAAGCTCACACATTACAAAGAGCTTTATCTATGTAAAATTCCAGGCGATATGAATTTTAATGATCAGTGAAAATAATGAAACCATTTTTATCTTAGGTCTCTGGATGGACCCGAAGAAATGTGTATACAACAGAAATAAAAGGAAATAATAATAATAATAATAATAATAATAATGAGGATGATAATGATGGAAAGAAAAGCGATAGAAGTTGCTAGACCAAGAGAAGTAGGTTTGGTTTGTTTTACGGCACATCAACCACAATGGGTCATTTAATGCCGACAACTCTTTTTTCCTGGTAATAATTTTGTTTTGTCAAAAATCTATTTCTGTTAATATTTTTTCTCGAAATGTATAGCTGGTAATATTACTTTTTCAAAGACGTATAGCTGGTAATATTATTTTTTCAAAAACGTATTGATGGTAATATTTTTTCTTTCTTCAAAAATTTATTTCTGGTAATATTTTTTCTTTCTTCAAAAATTTATTTCTGGTAATATTTTTTCTTTCTTCAAAAATTTATTTCTGGTAATATTTTTTCTTTCTTCAAAAATTTATTTCTGGTAATATTTTTTCTTTCTTCAAAAATTTATTTCTGGTAATATTCTTTCTTCTTCAAAAATTTATTTCTGGTAATATTTTTTTCTTCTTCAAAAAATTTATTTCTGGTAATATTTTTTTCTTCAAAATTTATTTTGGTAATATTTTTCTTCTTCAAAAATTTATTTCTGGTAATATTTTTTCTTTCTTCAAAAATTTATTTCTGGTAATATTCTTTCTTCTTCAAAAATTTATTTCTGGTAAAATTTTTTTACAAAGTATTTCTGGTGTTCAGTCCTATTTTTACACTTTTATAATGCTTTTTACCTCAGTTTCGGGGTTAACTATTTGCCCATAGCTGGGACCCTTATAGGTGCTACCACCCCGTTCAGGGCGGACCTGGGAACACCAGCAATTAAAAGGTGGTTTCACGCTCCTCAAAACCTCCTGATCAGAGGCCTTGCTGTTGGACGTAGTTTATCGTCTTACCCTGGACGCGGATGTAGTTTATCGCCGAGAAGTAGAAAAATTTAAATGCTAAATTATAATTTGTCATAATATTGTGATATTTACAAAAAACAAAAAAGCGAAAAGAAGATAACATGGATAACATGATCTTGCTCGAGAGAAAATATCAGCGTATGGATGTGCAAATGTATAAACTATAATAATTGAAAAATGTATTTCAATATTCACATGTAAAAAAAATAATTATTTATAGTAAAGATATAACAAAATAAACTATGATTTTTTACGGAATTCGTAAACAAATATTAATATAAGGATCTGTGGGGAGATCCATTTTCCATCGTTGTTAAATAAATACTGAGTGCTCTTAAGGCACGTTAGATCAGTGGATAGCGGCTCGGATTGAGGAATCGGATTCCTGCCGAATCCATTACATACTCTTGGGAAAGGTATGAATCCTCTTCTTAAAAATTATGGGTAAATAGAAGGACAGACAAGGTTCTATAGCTTGATGGCAAATCATAGGTCTACCGCAGTAAGAAATGGTAACCTACCACGGAAAATTCACTCGTCAGTCATGTATCGAAAGATATATGATCGCTTAAGCGTATCACGCATGGCACATAACTGATTGACTTTTAAGAGAATCAGATTTTTTTAGCAAATCACCCCAAGGGGCAAAGGGGGAGTGTTTCAGCAATAATAAGGGGGTCATAGAGAGTGAGTAAGAGTAAAATAGAGCGTCGGGGAAAAGGATAAAGAGAAGGACAGGTCAAGGTATCAGAAGATGTCGATTGACATTACATTTGAATATTTGAAGATTACTTATATCAGGAAGCAAGTGATAAGGGAGTTCCACTGACGGGAGGTACTAGATAAGAAGCTGTTGGAGTAGAAGTGATTGCTACATTTAGCCGTTTCGACAGTGAAAGGGTGGGGCCGAGATGCCAACTTAGTAGCACGCTTAAATTCATTCAGTTTGGGAACCAGTGAAAGTAGTCTGTCGGAGCAGTTATTTCGGATTGTATTTTGTTGCTATGATGAGAATAGAAATTTATGAGATCATTTTTAGTTGTTGATTTTCGGTTGACACTAAATTTTAAGCTACTGTTAATGCATGATATCTAGGAAAGGTAAAGTATTGTTTTCTTCTATTTCTAGTTGTACGTTCGAATTTGTTTAGTTTATCTATAATATCAGGAAACTCGGGGGTATATTAATAGAGCAGCATCAATATGTCGAAAGTGTATTGATTGTTTAGGTAAAATATTTTGAAAAAGAACAATTTCAAGAACAAAACAACAAATTAAAATACGGACTAATCATCGGATTCTATTTAAGAGCATTCAGAATTTGCAGCCCTCAATATTTACAGGAACGGGAGAAATACATCGAAAATAGTTCCAAGCTCTTCCAACACCCCAACTATTGTTATTAAATAATACATTTACTCATCTTCAAAATTACAACATATTACTATAATAGTTGGAAATAATATATTTAAAGACTTGCATGATAAAACCTAACAGTCGTAAGGAAACAGGAGTAAAATTTATAGGATACTACTGTACATAAAATAGGGGGTCGTTTTTTACATTGCTAGTCAAACTGTCCCTCCTGCACCAATATTACTGTACCTAAATATAGTAAATGGGAAAAAATATATCGGAAAATATTTTGGTAATAGCGAGAACTTAAAATATCTATTTCATATAGGCTGGAATTTTTTTTTATGGTATCAGTATTTTTTTAATGATTTTACCCCAATCAAGGCAGAGCCTACGACCGTATCATGTTAAAACACCGGTTTCCACTTGGGAATATCAAGTATTGTAAGCTTGGATATGCGGTTGGTATAATGAATAATGGCCCGGAATTGTTAACCGGAGAACTAAGTTCCAATTCCCGTTGGCCTTACGCAAAAATACCCTAGGTAAAGGTATAACTTCACCTCCCTCCCTCCCGGTATGTCTTAATTAGTAAGACTTGTATCACGAAACCATTATTATGTAAAGATAAAAAATCATACAATTTAAAAATATTTCTGACTATAAATAACGAAATAAATAAATAAAAAAAAAACAAACTCAAAAAACGAATCACCCCAAGCAAGGCGATAATGCCACTAAGACGCAAGTGGTAAACTGTTCACCCAATACGCATAAATATAATAATTGGAAAAAATATATATAATACTAAGATTCTAATCATGTATGTATGTATGTATGTATGTATTACTGAATGGTTAAGTTTGACCATGAGACCCGGGGCCTGAATTCACCATGGTTGGGATTTGTCAGGAAGGTGACTGATGATGTCGGTTCGGAGGGGGCGATCTCAGCGTGCGGCACCTTTAGAAAGTGCCTGAAAACCATACAACGGGTTGACCCAAGCCTCAGGAGGAAATTGGGTAGACGGAAATCATTTGGGGGCATCGATAGCTGTGCTAGCACAAAGCCACAAGTCATCGTGACCGAGGGTTTGAGTGTGCTGGCCTTGTTCAGATTATTGGTCACGATAGATAACACACTCTCTCCCAGAAACTGTAACTAAGGTCTGCTCAGCATAGTTGCAGTATAAACCACAGGTGGGCTCTGTGGGTGTTGAACAAACACAAATTTGCCTGAGCGAGCGTCTGCTATAGGGATTGTCTAGCCGCCCTAGTAGACGGGTGTCCTCGAATATGAGTGGCCAGCTATTATTAATATTACCGAGATACAGCTTAAACTATCTCCTAAGTGGAATGCCAAATTTTATTAAAATTAGACAGGAGATTCTTTAGCTAGGGTTGTTTTTCAGTTTTTATGCCATTTTAAAGAGGAAATTCAGTATTTGTTTTCAATACACATTCTTATATCAACCCGCGTCTATAAACAAACACTTGCCTATTATACTCGATTTATTATGTGTGAAAAATAATAAACATTCATAATACATTATAACAACGTTATTAAATAAACTGAATTATGCGTAACGCAACATATATTTAGACAATTCAATACATAACATTAGAACTTATTTTTAATAAACAAATATTGGAAAGGTGAAGAGACTATATGCAAGTAACTTGATGTTAAATATATAAATAGATGCCCGGGGTCACCTCGAGGCGGAGTAATAGTTAGCAAGTTTGTTCCGCCAGAACACTATGACTGGAGTAGTGAGTTCGAGCCTCACTGGGTACCCTGTATTTCGGCCTTGTGCCATCTAAGCCGAACAGAAAATCAATATTAGGTGCCTTGGGTGGTAAATGGTTAGCGTTGGTCTTGCTAAACTATTACAATTAAATAGTGAGTTTGATCTCACTGGTGCCCTATATTTTCAATAAGGCCACATCTAAGTTTCGCTTGGAAAATCAATATAAATAGATGCTTCTTTTTTGCTGCCGTTACGTATTTTGAATAAATACGATGGAGGAACAAGTATTTATAATAAAAACTATACTTATTATTTTGAAAAACTATATCTGTTTTAAGCTATGACTCCAGATTTTCACGCAGTGTGTTAACTATGAAGCCCAGTGGAACAATAAAACCTCTTTTCCAGTTTTTAGTGTTAATTCTTAATTTTGTATTCAAAGTAGATTTTATGGAAGAAATTTCTCTTTTAATGTAAAGAAGTAAAACATATATCTAACCATATCGGAGGTTATTTTATTTTACTTTAGATCAAGATAAATAGGCCAAGAAAAACATTAGGGGGTTACTGTTCTTCGGAGAGGAAAAGAAACTTATTAAATAATAATTAATAAAAACTATACTTATTACTATAAAAACCATGATTTAATTAATGAATTCTATTTTCAAATTTCAAGTCCAGTAATTAAACTAGACATAGTGGAGACAATAAACCTTTTAATTCTTTACATTAGTCCCAAATGTTTTATTAAATAAAATAGGTAATGTTGTTTTAAAAAAAAATGTTGTCATTTGTATCGCGAACTGCTTTTAATTCTACTTCTACTGTGGGACAAGAAAATAATGAAAACTCACACGTGGCAACATTTCAGTGGTAGTAAAGACTTAAAATATCTATTGCATAGATTTTTCCGCCAATTTTTATGGCATAGGTAAGGTAGTAATATGATTCTAGTAGACAAAAATCCGGGAGGAGTCGGTTTCCTATCGTTTAAGTAATAAACTGGGTTCTTTTAATACTATAAATGTCCATAGTAATTTCAGCCAGTTAACAAAAAATAATTTTATCAATCACAGGATTTTTATATCGTAGCATTAAATTGACAGTCAATTCTACTAGACATAAAATGGGTATATTTTGCAAGTTTTCAAGTAAAAACTGATCGTTAACAAAAAGAATCAATATGGTAAATGGCAAAATATATTTTAGAACTCTGTTAAAAAAAAAAATCTAATTATAGTAATATTAACAAAAGACAACTACAATTGCTTGTGTAAAATTTTAATATAAAAAATCTACTGGGCCTAAAGTAGGGGCAGTTTTCGATAGTTTTTTAATCAATAAACTACCCCCTTGCATTAGGAGACAATAGAAAATAGACACTTTTTCATTTATGCTACATTGGCAGTAAGTTACTACTGGAATTAAAAGGACTGTTCTGTCAATATTGGCAGCCCATTAATCCTTATTATTTTGTTTGACGAACAATAAAATAATGGACATCATTAGAGATAAATGAAAAGCAGGTTTAATTAAAGCCGGATCCATGATTAAACATAAAACTAATATTTTATGTTGGACTCACCTTCTTTATCTGGTGGATGGCCAGCGCATTTATCCACTGTCTGCCATTCGTCTTTTATACTTTAAACTTTGTTTTTTAAACCTCTATGTTTTAGCCTCATTTTTACCTGTGATCATACCAATGATTAAATAAAGTTTATCTTAAATTCCAGCCAACTTTAGAACTGCGTTACAACGGTATTCCTCTATGAGAAATATGGCGACATGTTTTAGACAAAGTCCGAGTAATAAATTCCAATCATTTGAGTTGTGGTAAAAAAACATCGAAACTTAAGTTGCACTTCAGACATGGGTTCATATAATAGCATATATATATATTAATATAAAAAAATCAATCAACCATAAAGTTCTGTCTGATTGCATATAAAAGAAACAAAAGTGATCCCCCTGTTGCATTTAATATGTTAATAAATGGATTTTCCTGATTTTTAACTTCATGTGACCAAAAACCTGTCACCAGGTACTGTAATTATTTCTGTGTATTTGAAAAAAAATGGACAAATGCAAATTTAATTCTTTCTCTTTTAAAATAGCTAACATCAAATGATTCTGTAAGCTGCAAGCAAATCTCTTGTTGAAGGGCAAGATCAGGGAGAATTTAACGCTCAAAACGTTTTCTCCCTCTTCAATTGTCTTTGTAGATGATTCTTGTTCTATTGGGGTTGCATTGATGCTAAACATCAGGTCTAACGATTTTTCAGTGAAAATCTTTTTCCTGTCTAATCATAGTAACTCTAATTTGCTGAACGGTATGTTGAGATCGGTTTTCTATAGTTTTTTAAGTAATCAAAGTGGAATTGGTGATTCCACCAGATTGAAAGAAGAATAAATTCCATCATTCCTTTCTCGGCTGTGGTGAGGTCCTTGATTTTACCAAGGACATAAAATGCTTGTTTCGATAAAGATCATTTTAGTTGTCAAATGTCAAATCCAAAACCCTTGAAACAAGTTATTAATGGAAATAAAGAGTAAAATATATCGGGATTTCGTTGTTTCAGACAATTAATGATACAAAGGCCTCAACAAAGTTGTTGAATATTTTTATAGATGAACAGTTATGGTTTAATATAAAAGAACCACTGGACATCAAGTAAAGGACGGTTTTTCTGTAATATTCAAGCTTTCATCAACTCAGTCTGGACTTATTACTATATCTTAATATGATAAATGGAACAATATATTTAAAGAGACACATGTAAAAACCATCTTCTGCAAGTTGCGACATTCACATTCCTCCTCCTATAAACATGACTGAAGTTTTTGTGTTACTTCTGCTGGAGTTTTCCTTGTTGAACTCATAAGCATCGGGGCCTCAAAATGATTCTTGAAATTTCCTGTTAATGGCAAAATTTATTTTATTGTTCAGACAAAATAAAGGCACCTAAACAAATTAAATGTAGAACATTATAAAATATCTTTAAATTTATTCATTTAACAAAAGAAAGTTAAAATTCAGACAGAACCTGGAGTATGCCCGATATATAAGCGATATGCATTTTTCCATTCCATCAGTTCGCTCTCCTTCATTTTATTTGTGTTTGAACGACAGTGGCTTATAAAGCCAGTCATCGATCTGCATTTCTTGTTACATATGTGGCATATCAAATCATCATCTGCCTTGACGGGCCCGACCTGGACTTGCACATCCTAGTTGCAGGTCGGGCATACAAAGCATGCATATGAAATCATCATATGCAATAGACTGTTGGTGTAATTTCAAGTGAGTGAACACCTGGCCAGGTTGGCACCTTATAGCAATTCACTGATCCTTTCCGAACCCCTCTCTTCAGCTCTGCATATTTTTGTGATGCCTCGTGGAAGGAAGGAAGATTCATCCATCCACATACATGCAGGGTGATTGAGAAGTATATCCTTATTTCATGCATGATGGAATCTCCTGTCTTCTAAAATTTAAATGGCGAGAAAACATCTTCGCAAACAATTTCAATAAGGTACACTAACCCCAAACCTGTATATGAATGATATGATCCTTGTTTATAAATTTCAGTTGCATAAGGTCTTTTTTAGTTTTTACAAGCTTTCGTCTGTTTCTGCCAGACATCCTCAGGTAATAAATAGATTTTGTTCTTGTTTTTACTTCTCGGTAATAAGAGAACAACGAAAATAATATAGATGTAATCGAATTATAAAATTGAACTGCAACCTATAATCGAAATTATATATATATATATATATATATATATATATATATATATATATATAATATTTTTCTAAACTTTTGGGGGCGTTTCCTCATACGAAAACAAGGACAAAATCCATACAAACATATGTCCGTAAATACTTCGTTTTTGACTTATTAAGTTTAAGAAAACCTTAAGGTAGATGGCGCCGTGTGGACTTGGTTACATTTGTTATTCATGTACATTTGTGGCTAGTCTGTCTTCAATGTTTAACATGTGTAGTAGTGAGTTAACATGGATAAACTACAATTAATACAAGATTCTACTGAACACAAATAGGGGGATCTGTTTTCTATAGTTCTTACGTAATAAACTGATCCGCTACATTATCAAATAATTGAACATTTGTAAAAATATATTTATAGACGCACATGCGAAGACTTAATAAAACTTACCAAAATATGACATCCCCTATGTGAGTATGGGTAAATTTATTTTATGTGCCGTGCCCCTTCAGGACATGAGCGATCATGGCTCTCCACAATTTCTTGTGTTTTGTACGTCTTCGTAAAGTTTGTATTTTTTCTACTTTTCCTAAACCCTTACACAAGCCGTTAGGTAGGTTAAGTGCTGCTTTCCTCTTTCCTTCAATATACCCTGTAAGTGTTAAATTTTCTAAGCCCTCTTTCCTCTTTTTGTGCTCTAGAAATTTCAACTGTCTTTTTCTTATGTTAACTCTAAATGTCCTTTTTGTATCCATTTTCTCTAAAACTTCGTTGTTGCTCATATGTTCAGTCTATGGTATTCTCAGAATTCTTCTGGTGAAGGACATTTTTGTTGAGCAAAAAAATCTCCTGTAAGGAGATTTGGTTGTTTTCATTTTGCGTCATATCAAACCGTATGGCTTATTTAATGCTGAAATCTAAATATGAAAATTCAAACTTTATAATTAATAATTTATCCAGACAATGACATTTCATGATTAAATTATACTTACTTAGCTGCATTTCTTTTCACCAAATAATCTTACAAAATCAAACGATAGGTGAGAAATTGATTCTCCTTACAAGAAATGAGATGAATCACGGCAAATTGTTTTTACTTTTTTTTTTCCAATGTATGCCAGATTTTCAATTTTACTATAAAAATGTATTGTCTGTAGTTTAACTATAAAAATGTATGCTCGGTATTTTTACTATAAAAGGTATTGTCGGTATTTTTGTTATAAAAATGTATGGTCGCTATTTTTACTATGAAAATGTATGGTCGCTATTTTTACTATGAAAATGTATGGTCGCTATTTTTATTATAAAACTGTATTGGTGGTATTTTTAATATAAAAATTATTGTTGGTATTTTTAATGTAAAAATTAATGCTATACTTTCCTAGGGTTCTGACTTTTTTAAAGGTTCACTATTTGCCTATAGCTAGGACCCTAACAAGTGCTACCACACCGGATCAGGGTTGATCTGGGAACAACAACCGATGTGATTCCACGCTCCTAAAAAAAACCCAATGTCCGATCAGAGACCAAGACTAGGAGATTCATTATTGGCGGCCACAATCTTAACAACATAATTTATGTAAATGACGCAGAAAAGAAACAAAAAAAAAAAAAAAAAACTCATACAGAAAGTAGTGAAGGAAAGCGAGAAGAAAGGACTAAACATCAGTTGCAAGAATACAATATGTCTGGTGGTTAGCATTAAAGAACAGCCCAACATGCAAATTACAAAGTGGAGATACCAAAACCAAACAAGTAAAAACAATTTTAATATAGACTGGGTTCCATTTTTTAAAAATATTTTTTAAACAATTCAGAAGAAAAATGATGATCATTATTTTTATTATTATTTCCTTTGATTGAATTGCTTTGTTTTGTTTTACGGTATATCAACCTCAATAGGTTATTTAAATTAGTTATTAATGCCGACAATTTTTATTGCTGGTAATATGTTTTTTTCAAAAATCTATTTCTGGTAATATTCTATATTTTTGAGATGAGGTATTATGTACATTATTCGGACTATTGTCCTCATCTTTGTCGCCATATTTATTACAACGTTTCCGCCGTTGTACGCCCGATTTTCTTCAGGTGGTTGGAATGTCGAACTGAACCATTTATTTCGCTCACTGGGTAGACTGTTCTGATTCCACGTGCCATATTTGATGGATGTCAGTTATCAGTTATCTCCTGTTAATTTCCCTCTGAAAGTTCTCCACTGCCTTAACCGGGTATTGAACTCACACTCTTTGGGTCCTGTGTGGCACCATGCATCCTGACGAATTGAAAGAAATATTCATAGATATATGATTTGTTTTTTACGGTTTATCAACCATTTGATAATTATTTAAGGCCGAAAAATATTTTGGGTTTTAAGAATAATTCTTTCTTTACATTCAAAGCGATTTGGGAGAAAGAAAAGAAGAAAGAAGAAGGAAGAAAGAAGGCTAATATCGAAAACAGATTCATACCCGAATCACAAAGGGTTAGAACGTGACGTTTAACAGGTGTCGAACGGCTGACGCCGCGGCGAAACGTTTCCGTGGTGCTGTTTGGCGACGAAGTTGTTGGCAATTGGTTGATCAGGATAGAACGACACAGTCGGCGCTGCGACCGGGGACGACGTCATCTGACGCCGTGACCAGGACATCAGAGCCTGGGGCATTGACGTCACACCTCAGTCTCCGTCCAGTAAAGAATGAATACTATACAGAAGAGTCTAAGTTATTACGAAAACTACAATATTTTTAAACCTCAAATAAATAAAATATATTTACACTATTTTTATTTGAGATAATATTGTCTTTTTATTTTTTTCTTGCTACTATAAAATTTCGCCTGTTGGCCCTCCGGCCAACAGGTCTGGGATATCGATCTGGGTAACCTAATTCTCAACTGAACACTTTATTTTATCTGCAGGAATAGACTGTTCTCGTTTCTAGGGGATATCGTTAAAAATTATTTAAAACTAGACGATATCCTAGAAACAGGCAACGGATGGAACCAGAAGAGTCTATACTTGTAGATAAAATAAAAGGTTCAGCATGGATTCCCGTAATTTGTACAGATCGATATACACTCGTGGAAAGCTTGGCCGAGAACGGCTCAAACGCACGTGATAACATCAACAGAGATAAGGAAGATAATCCGAATATGGATAGCATAAATAATGATAACTCGTTATTCAGAAAATCAGTAAAAAAGTAAAAAGATAGTAATGTTAGCAAAATGGAAAATTTTTTAAAAGACTTTTGAAATACATGGAAA
>CAHIKZ030005375.1:2500-70000 GCA_903632075.3 Acanthosepion pharaonis
TTTAATTATGGTTTAGTTAGATGATATCATTTGGAATTTCGATGAAGGGTGAAATTAAAATTAAACTTTTAATAAAAATTGCTTTTAAAAACCTTTCACTTTGTTCTATATTTAAATGAGTTATTTATTTAATTTTTAATTGTCTGTTATTTCAGGTTTGTCAATCAAAACTGGACAGATGGACACACATGTAAACTGCCCTTTATATATATATATATATATATATATATATATAGTTTGTGTGTGTGTATATATATATATATAGTTTGTGTGTGTATATTTATTATATATATTTGTGTGTGTGTATATTTATTGTATAAATATATGTATGTGTGTATATTTACTATATAAATATATGTGTGTGTGTGCATGTATTTATTATATAAATATATGCTTGTGTATGTATATATTTATTATATAAATGTATATGTGTATGTATGGATTTATGATATAAATATATATGTGTATGTATTTATTATATAAATATATGTGTGTGTGTGTGTATATATATTTATTATATATATATATATATATGTGTGTGTGTGTGTGTATTAAATATATGTGTATGTAAGTATTTTTATATATATATATATATATATTCTGTGTATTTATGCAGCAAATGTCTGAGAAAGAATATTCATAGTTTGGAAACGTTAATCATTAAAATGAATCAACGCAAAATGTCTGTTGATTTTTTCATAATATATTTGTGTTTGTGCATATTATTTGTTTATAAATTTCATTTTTTTAATGATTATGTTTTGAAGCCTGAATCAGCAATATGAATCCAAATTTTGACTGAGGCTGCTTATATTTGTTTAGCATGAATGTTGTTTATCCCTGCATATGTACTAGATGGAGTTGCAGCAGGAGTTGAGTAACTGATTGATTTGATTTTTACTGCTTATCAGCCCTTTAGAGTTATTTAAATCCAGAAGATATTTTGGATTTTAAGAAGAATTTTATTTTATTTTTTCAATGAATATTACACCAACAATTTTTTGGGAGAAGAACAATGATTTTTCTAGATAGAATTCCCACTATTTAACCCATAGCTGGAGGGAAAAGATAGATTCATACTTTTCCCAAGAATATTTGTGCATGTGTGAATGTAACAAACCTGGCTGGAATTTGAACTCGGCTTTCTGATTTCTGATTCTGAGTTACTATCCATAACACCACCTGCACATCCATGGAGAGAAGTGAACTATTTTTACATCTGTGCTAGATGTTCTATAGCATACACATTATATAAACATTATATAAAAATAATTGTTCAGTGTTGGCTTTCACACAATTTTGAAATTCTACATCAACAAGTGGTTTACAATTGTTTTTTTTACCCCTTTCTCAGTTGATTTTTCTTTTTAATTTCAGAAAACCAAATTCCTTGTCAAAGGTCATTCTATCAAGAGAAATAATTTAATGCTACCAATGTTCTTCCATAATCAGACGTGTCCACAGACACAGGTTTGGTAAGGAAGATTCTCAGGCTGGACAAGCAGTCACTACGGACCATTAACTTGATAGCAGTATCAAGATCATTTTGACACTCCAATGGAATGTAAAACTGTCAAAATAATAGAATTCAGACATTCTTGACATTTAATAAGCTTAAGGACAAAATGAGGAAAAATGAGGATTAGGAAGATAGTGCTATACCAATGTTAGCAGGGAGAGCTTTTTTTTAAAAAATCAGCACTTGAAATCCTGAGTTTTTAACTGGGTTTGTTGATGTATTACTTGTGCTGTTAGATGTAACAACTTCACTCATGAAGCCAGTCAAAAATAGATATTTTTTAAGAAATAAACCAAGAAAAAATTTTTTATGTCACTAAAAGTAAGAATTTAATATAAAAAAAAACAAAACTGTATAAATAAAAAAAATGGCAAAATTTCTTTATTAAGCTTTTTTCTAAAATTCAAAAAAGGTTTAAGTGCAAAGATTTGTGGATTAAAAAAGAGACTCTACTTTTTTTATGAGGACCTCTGCTCACTACTTTTTTTTTATGAGGACCTCTGCTCACTACTTTTTTTTATGAGGACCTCTGCTCACTACTTTTTTTATGAGGACCTCTGCTCACTACTTTTTTTTATGAGGACCTCTGCTCACTCCTTTTTTTTATGAAGACCTCTGCTCACTACTTTTTTTCAATCTCATTGCAGGATGCCATCAGGTGGTTACATTGCTGGAAAAGCTTTGACGAGGTGGGAAGCTGACACCGACAATATAGACATCGATTACCGTAGCCTAGAAGGCGATCATCGCTGTAAATGGTTGAGCGAGTGTTTCAGTGGTCGCAAGGGTCAGGTCTTACGCGTGCTGCTAGTCCTCGTTCTTTTCTGTGTAGGATTAATTGTTGGGTACATCATACGCCGGAATGTACACGAGCAATTTATTGCACCTACTTTCAGGTGTGAAGAGTCCTCTCCACAGGTAAGTCTTCTTTTTTTTTTTTTTTTTTTTTTTTTTTTTACACTTTTGTTTAAGTACTTTTTTCAGTTAATATCAGTCTTACTGAGAAAACATTAACTTGTTTGATATTGATAAAGTCTGGCATCGCGTAGTAATTTTATAGATTGCTTTATTACTTAACAACAATTGAAAACCGATTCCCGATTTTGTGTCCAGGAGGAACATATGTTAATATCAAATATAAATATATCTCAAAAATCTTCCCAACATTGGTTAGGTAATATCAACTTTATTGAGAAAATATTTTGCTTGATGAAATCTGGCAGAATGTAGCAATTTTATGGTAGATCAATTTATTACGTAACAACAATAGAAAACCAATCCTCCATTTTATGTCCAGAAGGGACATATGTTAATATCGAATGTAACTATATCTCGAAGATCTTCCCAACATTGGTTAGTTAATATCAATTTTATTGTGAAAACATTGACTTAAATTATAAATGCTAACATAGTTATATTTACAAATTATTATTTTATGGAATGTAATTGGATATAGATTTTTTGCTACCTTTCTTGTATATTATCTCAGAGTCTCATAAAATATGGCATTTTTATTACTTCTCCAATAAAGATGTTTATGGGACAATGATTAGTAAAAAAAAAAAAAACTAGTTTAAATTCTTTAATGCGTGTTTATAGCCATGCCATAAAGAGAACATTATTCACATTTTATTCTCAAGAAACTTCAGTGTTATGTCAGAACAAAGTTTGTTACTTCCCTAAAACTATCCAAGAATCAATCAGTACAGGTCAGTAATGATTTTTTTTATACAAAAGTCTATATTCTAAAATATTTTATTGGATGGTAGTTTTGGGAGAAAATAGAAACAAAAAAGAAACTTAACATCAGAAAGAGGCAGTTGGAATTTCTGGGGCACATAATGAGAAAGGAGGGCTTGGAAAACTTGATGCTCACAGGACAGATTGAGGGAAAGATGGACAGAGAAATGCTGCATGAAACATACTTGATGAGCTTGAGAAAATGGATGGCAGAGCAGGATTTGGGACAAATAACGAAAACACAAAACTTATAAGGAACAGGAAGATGTGGAGGGCCATGATCGCCTATGTCCTAAAGGGGCATGGCGCATAGAAGATAGGCAATATAGCATTAACTCTAAATGGAAATTTATGAAGCTTTATATGACTAATTCATCTTTAGTCCTGAAAATGTTTATTTTATTATATTGGATGGTTACAAGTGAGAGGGGAGATGGGATGTGATCATTTTATTACCACACTAGCAGCATGGCCTGGCGTTGCCCGTGCTTGATTCAAAAATCGTACAACTCATACAGCAATTGCTATCACTTGACTTAAAATATTTTTACCCTTCCTTGCCTTTAAAGGAGTGCCCTTGGTCGTACTGATGTTGCTACATGCCTTACTTCTTGCCTATCTCACACTGCAAATTTTTTCTGAGCCATATACTGAACATTAATTAATATGAAAAAAGAACTAAACAAAATGAACACAAAATGATCACCCTTAAAAAAGGACTCATAACTGGAAAAACCAAATGAAAAAAGAATGTTAACAACAAATACTTTTTCACACCCATACCCAGTTCTGTAGAATCAGAATCAACGTTGAGTTTAAGCAAGCGAATGATCCAATTGGAGTAAAGTGCCATGCAGATTTAAATTTTTCCCACTTGTGATGAATGCAGCTATCGAATTTTTTTTGCATGCTAGCATGCTACTTAACATTCATGTCAGTCAGCTGTTGGCTCTCACGCTGGCCAGTAGTATCTTCCTGCCCGTGGCAGCCAGCTATAGGCTCTCACTCAGGCCAGTAGAAAATGGGCACAAACTACATGAAAACTGCCGTAGAAGCATAAAAAAATAAATTATTTCCACTATCGATGGGAGTTGGGAAATGCAAAGTCAGTTTTGGCCTTCCCACTAACTTTGTGCATGTAAATTTTGGTGCAAATCCGTCGAAAATTGCGGCCGTGCATTCATTACACACACACACACACACATCCTGCCTTTTATATATAGAGATTACATATATTTATTATTATCTACTTAGTTTTACTAATATTTCCCTCATCTTAATTTGTTATTTTTCATCAAAATTTAACAATGATCAATATTTCTATGACTATTAATTCTTCTTTTATGTACCATGTCTCATGAGCAGTTATGGCTATCCACTGCTTCCTATCTTTTGTAGCTTTAAGCAGTGTTTTTCTCCTTATTATGCCCCCCCCCGACTTTCTGCTCTGCCACTCATTTACATAACCTCATTAAGTAGGTTTATTTGCTGATTTCCTCTGACTTTCTTGCCTTCAATCTGTCCAGATTGTCAATTTCTCCGAGCTGTCTTTCCTTATTATGCATCTCAAAAAAGTCAATGTTCTTTCTGTTTCCATTTTCCTTAAAACTTTCTTGCTGCTCATATATATATATATATATATATATAGCTGGTATTGTCAGCATTCCTACAGTAGGACTACAACTCCATTGTCCCAAGCCTGTGAGAAAATAGCCCCACCCTCACTGCTATAGAGGAAGATTGATATTGTATAGCAGTTCGACATTCTTTTCTTTGTTTTGAATTCAATTCTCTGTTATTCACTGTACATAAGAATGAATTTAAGGGTTAGATTTGATCTTCTGTAAAGGCATTGGTATCTCAGTTGTAGAACAGCTGTTATAGAGGCGGAATTTCAAGGTAAGTTCGAGGCGAGTTTAAATCTCTTTTGTTGGTCTGGATGATTTGAGATGAAATGCAACTTCAATTAAGGTAAATGAAATATAAGTAAAACAACAAGGGCACCCCGAGGCGGTGCAATTGTTAGCAAGTTTGTCTCACTAGAACAATTACAACGGAGTAGTGAGTTTGATCCTCACTGGGTGCCCCAAACTTTCGGCCTTGTGCCACATCTAAGCTACACTAGGAAAATCACTATATTGGACACCTCGAGGTGGTGTAATGGGTAGCAAGCTTATCTCGCTAGAACAATTACAATTACAACTGAGTAGTGAGTTCAATCCTCACTGGGTGCCCCTTACTTTCGGCCTTGTGCCATATCCAAGCTACACTTGGAAAATCACTATAAATAAAACAACAATGGTTGTGCTGTGAAACTGTATAAATAATTGTGGCAGGTGACATGAAAGTCTTGCTTTGGTACCAAATTATTTGGCCTTGGGATATTTTGGTATTCGCCACAGTAATAGGGGAAGGTCACTTCACACATATTTTGGGCACTCTCAGGGCTGATTGATGGCTGCTGTTAGAACCTAAAATGGTGGGGGGGTAACAACAAATAGATGCATGCAAACTGTACTTAAGATCTATATATGTTGCACCTCTATATGCAGTCAAGATGAAGATTTATTCACCTTTTGAAAAGTGGATATGAAGCCTCATTCATTTCAGTAACATGGGTGTTGCTCCTCTTCTCATTTACTGTTGAGAAGTTTATTGCAGCTGCTGGTTAACTAATCAGTTAAAAGAGGAAAAGAGACTTGGGGTCAAATGTGACTTTTTTTTTTTAATTGTGGATGCATGCATTTGGTAACAATTAATGTTGCATTTTGATCAACTGATTGATTTTGTCATAATCCACTTATCAGGTTCCTTTCTTTTCTGAGGTGTGTCTCCTGACAGATTTTGCTTCTTTCTCTACTTTATCACAACAGATTTATTAATTGAGAAGGGAAGAAGAGATAAATGTATTTTTGTGTGTGTGTGTGTGTTTTTTTTTTTTTAATATGTTTTTGTATTTGTTTTTTTTGTATCTAAATTTTTCTCATTCTGTTTTGTTTACATCATCATCACTCAGACTCTGGATTTATTTGTGCTGCAAACAATATTTATAGCCTCATGTGAGCCAAGGTAAATAACAATACAATGTGTAATGTAATAGACAACTTAGCAGTTGCACGTAACAAGTCAGCATATAATAAATGAAGAAAAGAAAGAATAAGAAGTCATGAATTCAAACGAATAATCAAGATGTATTAACAAAATATTTACAGAATTATTATTGTTATGTTTTTATTGTTTCTTACAAAGCAATACAAGAAAAAAAGAACTCCATTTGAAATTGTTAAATGGTTGTACAAAATCCATTGCTGAAGTTTATGAATTGATAAGGAACTTATTTGAAATGTCAATACTTTTGTGTAAACATGATTAAATTGTCTTACTTATTTTTACGAAGTTAGTGTTCGTTCTTCTTTTCAACTGACCTGGCCTCTCCTGCTGCTGTTTTGTTGTGTAAAACCTGCATCTTTTTATTACCTTGGGGAAGATCAAAACCAACATTTTGATCTGCGTAGGAGCACTTCTGATTGGATAGAAAAGTGTTTTTTTTGTTTGTTTTTTTCTAAAGATATTCCTTTTTTTTTTTTTTTTATCTTGTACCTCAGTTGGAATTAATGCGCAGAAACAATTTTAGTTCAACCAGTTCCTGGTTGCTTAGGCATCGACACATGCTTCATTTAATAAAAATATAATCAAGATAGTTTATTTGTTCAACAGAAGCTTCCAGGAAAATGTACTTCAACAGGCTGAAAATAGCAGAGTTTCCATTTTTTTTTTTTAACTCTGTTGGCTTCATTTGCCAATCAAAAAGTTTGTGATCATATTTGAATTTCACAGTTGTGTTGTCATACTCTCTATGACAATATAGAGTATGACAACAATAGAAAACACATTTTAGGCATTTTCTGTGACTTAACAAAGCCACAATAATATCAACATTATTTTGGAATTAATAATAGACTAATGGATAGTGGATCAGGATGGAAGAATCAGAGAGCCAACTTCAAATTCCAGTTGAATCTATTACATTCACTTACATGCTACTACCCTTGGGAAAGGCATGAATCCTCTTCTTCTCCCCCTGGCTATGGGTAAATAGCAGGACAGACCTGCTTCTATAGCCTTGGGTGGCAACTGGTCTACCGTAGAAAGAAATGGCAACCTACTGCGGGAAAAAATCTGCCTCATCAGACATGTATCGAAAGATACATGATCGCCTAAACATGTATCCCGCATGGAACATAACTGACTGACTATAGATAAATAGTAGGACAGACCGGGTTCTATAGCCTTGGATGGGAACTAGTCTACCGCAGAAAGAAATGGCAACCTATTACAGGAAAAATGTGCTTCTTCAGTCATGTATGGAAAAATACATGATCACCTAAGCGTGTATCATGCATGGCACATAACTGACTGACTATGGGTAAATAGCAGGACAGACCAGGCTCTATAGCCTTGGATGGCAACTGGTCTACTGCAGAAAGGAATGGCAACCTACTGCAGGAAAAAACTGCCTTGTCTGTCATGTATTGAACGCATGTAACACGCACGGCACATAACTGAATGAATGCTAAACACTTCAAATGCCAAGGTGCATGGATCCGTTATTACAAATGTAACATTGGAGATAAGGAAAATGAACATAGAATAGGCTATGCTCAGCTACAGAATCACAAATTAAGAACTGTACCAAATAATAGAAACCACATTGCTTAAGGATTTTCAACAGCAGCAACAACCAAAATGGATAGCATATGTAACTTAAAGAGAAAATAATGATATAACAAGATGTTGATGTTCCACACTACTTCAAACAAAAGGTTAGAAAGGAAAACCCCCAATAATACTGGAACAAGCTATAAAAGTCAGTGAACTTGAACTTATTTTCCTGAAAAATTGTTTTACTAGAAAGATTTTATAAATTTTAAGTGACAATAATATTGGTTGTTTAGTCAATGAATGCTGAATAGTTTCCATATAAAGAAATGGCTAGTATTCATCATCATCATCATCATCATCATCATCATCATCATCCCCTTGACTTTTGTAATTGTAGGGGAGGGATCCAAATTCAGAAGCTATATTCAATCTCCTCTACAACAGTCTATCAATGGCAGCAATCTTCAACCAGTTTTTGCATTGGTGTCCTCTCCTATTTCCATGGTGCCTAGCATGATGGTCTTGTACAGGCTGTCATGCCTTGTAACATGTTCAAGCCATGTCCTTTTTCTCTCCTTTGACAATGGTGAGAAGAGGTTCCTGGTGGCCCACAAAACTTTCAACTACCTTTTCCACACAAACTTATTGGTTTTATGTTCCCAACAGAAGATGCCAAGGAGTTTTCTCATGCATTTGTCCTCAAATGCTTGGATTCTTCTCTCAGTTTCTGCCAACAGTGTCCACTTTTCCCACCCATATCAGAAAATGGAGACAAGTTAATATTACCATTACCATAAAGGATTTTATTGAACCCAGTCAACTTTGGTCAAAAATTTAAGTGCAATGTCAATTGTTATCTTCTTTCTTTTTAATTATTGTTCTTTTATTGTTCTCTCTCCTGAATAGTATTTTTTCTTTATATTCTCTAACATTAAGTAATTCCTTACATCTTAGTGGCATTATTGCCTTGCTTGAGGTGAAATGATTACAAAAGCATTTCAATAATTCAATAAGGATTTGTTTTCTAAAGGCTGAAAATAGTGAATTGTTAAAAAATAATAATAGTAATACTGGCTGACAAGACAGAATAAAATTAAGTATCATCATTACAAATAATTCCCAGATTTTCTATAAGTGCCATATCATTTCAGTATGTAAGCGATTATGACTCTCCACAACTTCCTATCCTTTGTAGCTCTTAGCAATGTTTGTCTTTTTACTATCACTCCTGTTCCCTGTTCTGTTCATTAAGTAGTTTATTCATTGCTTTCCTCTGTCTCTCTTGCCTTCAATATGGCCTGTGTCAAATTTTCCAGTGCTGAGTCTGTTGAACTGTAGGATGACTATGGAGAATAGCCTGTATGTTTCATGAGGCTAAGGCATTGAAAACTTTCCATCACCCCCCTTCTTCTTGGTCAATTTGTCCGTTTTTCTTTTTTAAATCATTTCACCCCAAGCAAGGTGATAATGCCACTAAGATGCAAGGTGTTACTGAAAGTGAAAGAGAAGACTTTAGTGAAGAGAAAGGACAATAAAAGAACAGGTTTAATTTTTTGAAGATCATAGGTGGCAGCAAGGAAACAAGAAGCCAGAAGAGAGTGCCACAGGTGAGAAGTACGAGAAAAGAAACTATTAGAATAGAACTTACGGTTGCGTCAAGTTGTTTCAGCAGTAAGACAATGAGACCTAGTAGCCAAATTTAATAGTTCGCTTAAATTCATATGGTCAGTGAACCAAGGAGGAGAGCTCATGAGAACAACTGCTAAGAAAATATTTATAGAAAAGACAGAATGAAAACCATATCACATTGGCGGGAAAGTGATTGAAGTTGAAATGCCAAGTCAGGACTGATAACATTGCACTGGATTTTGTTATGAATCCATAGACCTCACTTTTCTCATGCTACTGAACCAAAGAATATTAAAATAGAAATTGTTCAAGTGATTCTTTTGTTGTCTTACATGTTTTTTCCCAATACCATCTACAGATGAATTTGCTTATTCATCCATGTAAACACTATTGTGACAGTAATTCATGTTCGTAAAACTGACATTTTTGCTCATACCAACAATAGCGGAGAAAATCATTGCCCAGAAATTTGCTTTTGAAAAGTGTCAATCATATTATCTTTGTATGTGAAACCAGGCATCTTCTTAGAGAACTGCGTACAATCCCTCAATGAAGACATTAATTAACATTCGCTACTAATTATATTACTACTATAAATCTTGTCCAATGTTTTTTTTTTTTGTTGTTGACAATTTTTGTGTCGTTATCAAATATAATTAGACAATTTTTTTTATTATTCTTTTAATATTTTTTTTTTTTTTTTGCCAAGTGTGAATTTGATTTGTAAAAATGCCATCTAAAAAAATAAATAAAGTAACCAAGTAAATGAATTTTCTTGAATCAGTTACAGATTTGAACTCTCCTTTGCTGCTGCCCAACCACTCAAATGACGAGAAAGGCCATTGCCTCATTATGTATGATTCTTTCGTCTGCCCCCAGACAAAAGCCATTATCAAGGGAGACAACTTAATTGTTTCCAAATTGCTCCGTGTTGGAAATAATTGTCTTTCATTTTGTCATTTTATCATGTAATAAATATTTTTGGGTTTCAATCCTGTGATTAATTTACATTTCTTCCTTCCTTCTCTGTTTTTTTTTTCTTTATTATCATTTTTAGCTCTGAAAATATTTGATTTAAATTTCAGTATCTGTCAGTTATTTGTAAAGATGATCTCCATTTTGTTTTCCTCTCTTATCAGCCAACATTATTATTATTTTTTAATAATATAACACTTTCAGCTTTTGGTACAAAAATATTCTCTGTTGCCTCTATTTCAAGTCATTTCAATTTTTGCAATGAAATCCTTTATAAATATTTATTTTATTATTCCAATTCTGTAATTTTTCTTTAGCAAAGGCTGATAAAATGGCTCTAGTTTTATTATTATAAAGTTTGACCAATACAAGGTTCAAGAGCTACTCAATGTAGATGGTTACTGTTAAAATTGTTCTGATGAATGAAGTGTGTGATACGAATGATAGAGCAGATGGCAAAAAGTGAAGATTATGAGGATAAGAAGGATAGATAATGAGGTTAAGATTGTAGTGTTCAGAGTAGCAACTATACATGAATCTGTTCTACAAAGTAAGCCATCTTGTGAAAAATCTGTCAGAGCAGAACATTTTTCTTACTTTTGGAATATGGAGGAAATGAGGGGGATTCAACTCTGTGAAAGTAACTTAGCATCTCCTAGTTGTGAAGGTTTGATCCTGTGGGACTACAGAATGGAGATCCTCAGAACATCTGATGTTGAAAATGGAGACAGAATAGCATCAAGATTGTGATGTTGATCTGTAGGAAAGAAATTGTAGAATAAAAAAATTTCCCTCCACAAGACCATGTGAATGATTTTGAATTCTGTTCAGGTTGGAAAGTGCAGATTGAGCAACACCATCCTAGATAGGGCAGCGATTGTTACAGAATGCAAGAGCCAGACCAGGATAGCAAATTAATGGCCTGATGATCCATGAGTACGGAATTCTGACAGTGATGGATTGTCTTTGTAATATATATATATATATATATATTTAAAACCTCTAACCTTGTAGTTAAAAATAATAATTCACCTCAACAAAATTAAATAGGACAAATATTAATTATGAATTTAAATGTCCATTAAGGAATTGTATTCCTGATCAATCAAAATCCGTAAATAATTATATAGGCCACACTACATGTTTAACACGAAAACTCACACTACACCTTTCTGACCATAGCTCAATTAGATCACATTTAAATATTGATGGAGACCTAAGGGACCCTATTTGTAACATACTTGTTGACCACACAAATATAACAGCTTCATCTACGTGCAAAAAAAGGCTGAAAATAATTGAAGCCTTATTAATAAAAACAAAAAGAAACAACACTCAATAATATCAACTATGAATATGGACACAATATTCATACCATGTTTTGAAAATGAAAACATTATATAAATCCATAAATACAACAAACTATTTCTTGTTAACAGTTAATATATTTCAACCTTGAAAATGGCTAAATGTATAGCCAAAAGTGCTTGAATAAAAAGAACATTTAGACAGTTTTTATATAATTTATCATCTGAAAAGAAAAAATTATTAGATCACATGAGAAATTCTATAAATTACTAAATTAAAGCACCTTGTCTGTCGTATTCAATGAAATGTACATGAAAGAAGGGTTTCTGCCTAAATACACCAATATATATATATATATATATATATATATATATATAACTTTTTGCTAACTTGTTCCTGTTCATGCCATCATATATATTAAGATACATATATTGTTTTATAAAAAAGGTTTTATGCATTTTAGTTTAGAAGTAAAACCCGTCTAAAGATTATATGTGAGTTACAAGAATTAGCACCTGAAAACACTGTAATCAGATTATTTACATTATTCGGACTATTGTCCTCATCTTTGTTGACATATTTATTACAACATTTCAGCCATTGTATGCTCCAGCCTTCTTCAGGTGGTTGGAATGTCAAACTGAATCCTTTACTTCGCTCACTGTTTAATGGAGGTCAGTCATCAGTTATTTCCTGTTAATTTCCCTCTGACACTGTAATCAGAGTTCATCATTCTTTTGTTTGCCTTGTGATCATTATATTAAATATCAGATTTGATATCTATATAATAATTCCTGATATGATTGGCTATATAAATCTTTTTAAGAAATAAGGATATATTGAATTAGATAGGAAACTAGTAGATATATATCCTAAGATTGAGTGAAAAAAGATAACTTTCCTTAGAAAAATTGATATGCACAAGCTGAGATAGGCCAATAAATAAATAAGACATCAAGAAAATGATTTTAAAAGACAGATATGGAAATAGATGTGGTAGGAGAAAATAACCACAATATAGACATGCATAGATTTGGACAATGGCACTTGTTTTTTGTTTTTTTGTGTAAAACATGTGATTTTTCTTCTATGTGTCATGTCACTTCAGGATGTGGGCAATCATAGCTCTCCACAACATCCTATCATTTTCTAGCTCTTAGTAAGTTTTGTCTTTTTACCATCACTCCCACTTCCATCCATTTACACAAGTGTGTTACTCAGTTTCCCTCTTGTCTTTAATATGTCCTGGGAGTGTTAAATTCCCCAAGACCTCTTTTCGCATTATGTGTCCTAGAAATTTCAACTGTCTCTTTCTGGTTCTAAGTAGAAGTGTCCTTTTTGTTTCCATTTTCTGAAAAGCATCCACATTACCAACATGTTCCATCCATGATATTTTTCTGTAGAACCACATCTCTGTTGCTTTCTCTTCTTTGTCCAAGAAGAGATTGTTCAGCATTCACTGCCATAAAGAAGTAATAATATTATATAACAGTTTCGCATACTTTCCTTTTCTTCTAATGAAATTTCCGTGTCTTTTAATATTCTGTTTGCTTTCTAACCATTATATTAAATGTAAGTGTTGTACTATACCTACAAATGATAATGGTTATGTCACCATTCACATAAATATAAATACATAAATCCTTTTTTATAAAACAATATATGTATCTTAATATATATGATGTCATGAACAGGAACAAGTTAGCAAAAAGTATATATATATATATATATATATATATATATATATATATATATATATATATATTTGTGTATTTAGGCAGAAACCCTTCTTTCATGTACATTTCATTGAATACGACAGACAAGGTGCTTTAATTTAGTTTTTTATAGAATTTCTCATGTGATCTAACAATTTTTTCTTTTCAGATGATAAATTATATAAAAACTGTCTAAATGTTCTTTTTATCCAAGCACTTTTGGCTATACATTTAGCCATTTTCAAGGTTGAAATATATTAACTGTTAACAAGAAATAGTTTGTTGCATGTATGTATTTATATAGACGAATCTCAAACTGCAGACCAACACACTGTGTGTCAGTCTGCAGTTTGAGATTCAGCTACAGCTGTGCTGGTCAAACGCTCTGCTTCTGGGCAGAGAGGATCCCCATACAAGGCTATATCAAAGGGCAAAGTCTCATCTCAGGAAAAAGGTACCTGACCCCGTTTTGTACGAGGTCTACAGGGAATTTTTGGCCGAGCCTACAGGCTCCGATACCCCACATTAAATTCGGTCTTGTGCCACATCTGACCACATGGGGCAGTTGGTAGATATCCTGCAGTTGGAGATTCATTGTGGAATCCACTTGACTCATTTTTGGCAGTGGACTACTTCTTCTGCACACTGCTGGTGAATCTTATATGTGCTGTTCTTGTCCTAAGTATTATCATTCATTACCAAACTTTGTGTGATTATTCTATTCAGTAACCTTCCCTAGGTTACAACACTAACGAAGGGAGGGACAAGCACAATTATAATAATACTAATAAAACTAAAGTACAACAAACTAAGAAAAGGGTTAATCACTGATCCACCATACCTTTTTAATATTTTCTTTGCCTTGTGACCATTATATTAAATGTAAGTTTTGACATCTTTGCATAATAATTCTTGATATGATTGGCTATATATATTTTTTTTACTAAATAAGGGTATATAGGATTACGTAAGGAGCTAGATGTGGAGACACGGAGCAATGGTTAGTACCTTAAATTGAGGAATCAGAGATCCGAGTTCAAATTCCAGTCAAGTTCATTATATTCACTTGTATGCTAATACCCTTGGGAAAGTTATGAATTCATCTCTTCTCCCACCAGCTATGAGTTAAATAGCAGGACAGACTGGTTCTATAGGCTTGGTTTGTGACTAGTTTAGGAGAAGGACAACTCTGAAGTTGTCAGCCTGGATAGGTTTGTCAACCAGCCTGGATAGGTTTGTCAAGCTATCTTGCCTAAGACATACAACGGCTGCAGCATATGTCATGTCCTTACGACCCTTAAAGGTTATGAGTCTAATGATTGTGAAGTAACTAGTAGATATATATGATAAATTAGAGTGGAAAAGATAAATTTTCTGAGAAATATAGATATGCACCAGCTGAGATATACTCATAAGTAAATAAGACAACAACAGAGTGATTTAAAAAGACAGGCATGGGAAAAGAGAGAGAGGAAAAACTGACAACGTAAATACATGCATAGATTAGACAATGAGTAAAATGACACTTGCTTCTCTTTGTGTAGAACACGTGTGATTACTTGCTTAAATAATGTATGCTCTTTCCTTGAAGAAAGCCGAACACTTCAAGTGACCCAGCAAAAATTCACATTACCTGCCGTGATCTTTGTATCCTATGTCTGCAAGGAGGTGGTATCTCATTTTAAGCACAGTACACAGGATTTGCTACTTGTGAAGATTTTAACCCTTCCTCCACCTTCTTTCCAACCTATATCTCATAGTTTCTCAGCAACCAATCGAAAAGAAGAAAGGTTTGAATTGGATGTCATGACAACAAGATGTTATCTCATGGCTTGTCTTTCCAGATTAATGATTGGTGTAGAAGATGGGAAGTGGGAGGCTCTATTTGCTGGTTTTTGAAGACTGTTTGCCAGGAATTGGTGAAATTCTCTTTGCTCGTCGTTCAGGTGGGGTACTTTGTTTTAGAGTTTTTATCTTAGTGGGATGATGGCACCAGCGTTTTGGTTATTCTTCTATTGCTATTTTATTCATGAGAAGGTTTTTCTTTCTTTTTTTTCCCCCCTTCTTTGTGCAATTGTATCTAATTCTTTAACCTCTCTGTCTTTTCCTGATTTCTTTTTCTTTACTCTTCATTTCATCTATCTTTTTCTATTTTTTCTCATTTTCATGCAATTTTATCTACTTCTTTATCCACTCCCTCTCTCTCTTTTCCTTGTCATCTTTTTCTTTACATTACATTTAATCTGTGAGAATACCAGATGCTGTAAGCTTGGGTGTGCAGGTGGTGTAATGGATAATGGCTTGGAATTGTTAAGTGGAGAGGCAAGTTCCAATTCACTTTGTGTTACCCATTATTGTCTATAGATATGGGATATGTCCCAATTCTTATAAATACAGTGGTATATACTGTATGTTGTTTTCCATTTGGGATTCACCTTGATTCACTTCTAGTTCACCACTAGCACTTACTACATGTCGTTGGCAAATCTTGTATGTTGTTTCTGTTATAAATATTACTGTTCCATTTCTGTTATACTGGAACACACCTATTCTATTGTTAATAGACTCTCCCACCTATAATAAGTAGGAGTAGTAGCAGTCGCAAAGTCGCTCACCGAGTTGGTCAGTCAGTTGATGTCGGACGACCGTTAGTCAGATACTAAGAGTATCAGCGACCCCCACTAGATTTCTCTGCATTATTACCTATTATATCAAGTTCTTAACGTTTTGTACGTCGAACCTATTTTAGGACCGACTTAGTGAAATACAAGCCTCCACTGTGTAACTACAACAATTTCCAACCTTCATTTTGTTTATTCTTATTCAGTAACATTTTCTTAGGTTACAACACTTTGTATCCATTATATTCACTTATATGCAAATGCAATTGGGAAAAGTATGAATCCACCTCCCTCTAGATATCATTTAATTAGTAAGACTTGTATTACTAAATCATTATTAACTCCAAAATATTTTCTGGCTTTAAATAGCCTGTAATGGGTTGATAAGCCATATAAAATGAATGAATCAATAATTTTATCTGTCTTCTTTGTGCAATTTTATTTAATTCTTTATCCTCCCTCTCTCTCTGCATGTTTTTTCTCTACCCCTCATTTCATCAGTCTTTTCCTATCTTTTCTCTTCTTTGTGTAATTTTATTTAATTCTTTATCCTCCCTCTCTCTCTGCACGTTTTTTCTCTACCCCTCATTTCATCAGTCTTTTCCTATCTTTTCTCTTCTTTGTGTAATTTTATTTAATTCTTTATCCTCCCTCTCTCTGCACGTTTTTCTCTACCCCTCATTTCATCAGTCTTTTTCCTATCTTTTCTCTTCTTTGTGTAATTTTATTTAATTCTTTTCCTCCCTCTCTCTGCACGTTTTTTCTCTACCCCTCATTTCATCAGTCTTTTCCTATCTTTTCTCTTCTTTGTGTAATTTTATTTAATTCTTTATCCTCCCTCTCTCTCTGCACGTTTTTTCTCTACCCCTCATTTCATCAGTCTTTTCCTATCTTTTCTCTTCTTTGTGTAATTTTATTTAATTCTTTATCCTCCCTCTCTCTCTGCACGTTTTTTCTCTGTTTCTTTATTCCTTGCTTTATCACTTTTTATTTTTTTTGTATTTTTCTTGTCTCCTCACCACCTTCTACCTCTCTTTTTCTCACATCTTTTATTTTTCTGTCTGTCTGTCACTTTTCTTTTTTTTCTTTCATTTCTCAGAAATGAAGTAGCATTTTTAAAGAAAATATGATTTCTGAAAAGAAATTAAATTTTACAAACAAGTCTCCTGAAGAGGGGATGTAATTTTCATGAAAATCAGGGTAGAGACAAGATACATGAACATTAATTTTTATTTCTCACTATCTACTTTTATTAAATTACTCTATGATTATATATCATCCGATAATTAATAACCAATTCAAGAGTTGGGGAAAATACCATAATTTCATGTGTAATTACAATTCATTCATTAACATAGGGTCCATGTTTATTGATAACCTCCTTCCACCAGTTAACAAAAAGTACTGACTTACAGTCAAATCACATTGAAACACCAGTTCTCATTTGATCACCGAAGTTAAGCAAAACCAAGCCTGGTCAGTCCCTAGATGGATGACCACTTGGGAATACCAGGTGGTGAAAATGAAAATTGGAAGGCTGAGTTCTAATTCCAGTCAGGTTTGTTATATTCACTTACATGCAAATATGTTTGGGAAAGGTATGAATCCACCTCTTCTCCCTCCAGGTGTGGATTAATTAGTAGAACATATCAGAAAATAATAATTATCTCAAAAAAAATTCTTAGAATCTAAAAATATTTTCTAGCTTTAAATAACCTGTAAAAGTTTGATAAGCCATAGAAAAGGAATCAAATAAAAAAAACGTATTTTGGTTTGGATGAAAAGAATGTAGAAAGGTTAGTTTTCATCTCTTGATGTGTTTTAAAAGATCAATACTTTTCCCAAGGGTATTTGTGCAAAGGTGAATGCAATAAACTCCGACAGAATTTGCATTTGGCCCACTAATTCTAATTCCCATGCCAATAACCACTACATGCATATCCACTAAGACTAGTTAATCAGAGTAGATTAACTTTTAATGTGATTCTTTCTAATTTTACGCACATGATAATTCGGCATGTACACAATGAACTTGAGAAACTTTGTCAGTAAAGCAGAAAATTTACTTTTGAAAGACAATAGAAAAATTTCAGTTTTACATAGAATGTATAATTTTACATCCAATATTTTATTCAGTAAAAAGAAAAAAAAACAACTTTCCATAGATCATCCTAGCAGTTTCTGTTAGTTTCTGTGCAATAAAAGTTCTTCTGTTAGCTTTGCAATAAAAGTTCTTCTGTTAGCTTTGCAATAAAAGTTCTTCTGTTAGCTTTGCAATAAAAGTTCTTTTGTTAGCTTTGCAATAAAAGTTCTTTTGTTAGCTTTGCAATAAAAGTTCTTCTGTTAGCTTTGCAATAAAAGTTCTTTTGTTAGCTTTGCAATAAAAGTTCTTTTGTTAGCTTTGCAATAAAAGTTCTTCTGTTAGCTTTGCAATAAAAGTTCTTCTGTTAGCTTTTGCAATAAAAGTTCATGTTAGCTTTGCAATAAAAGTTCTTCTGTTATTTTGCAATAAAAGTTCTTTTGTTAGCTTTGCAATAAAAGTTCTTCTGTTTTTGCAAAAAAGAAAAAATAAAAGACAATAGCTTTGCAATAAAAGTTCTTCTGTTTCAGTTCAATAAAAGTTTTGTTAGCTTTGCAATAAAAGTTCTTTTGTTAGCTTTGCAATAAAAGTTCTTCTGTTAGCTTTGCAATAAAAGTTCTTCTGTTAGCTTTGCAATAAAAGTTCTTCTGTTAGCTTTGCAATAAAAGTTCTTTTGTTAGCTTTGCAATAAAAGTTCTTTTGTTAGCTTTGCAATAAAAGTTCTTCTGTTAAAAAAAAAAGTTCTTTTGTTAGCTTTGCAATAAAAAGTTCTTTTGTTAGCTTTGCAATAAAAAGTTCTTCTGTTAGCTTTGCAATAAAAGTTCTTTTGTTTGGCAATAAAAGTTCTTTTGTTAGCTTTGCAATAAAAGTTCTTCTGTTAGCTTTGCAATAAAAGTTCTTTTGTTCTTTTGCAATAAAAAGTTCTTTGTTAGCTTTTGCAATAAAAGTTCTTCTGTTAGCTTTTAAAAGTTCTTTTGTTAGCTTTGCAATAAAAGTTCTTTTGTTAGCTTTTTAAAAGTTCTTTTAGCTTTGCAATAAAAGTTCTTCTGTTCTTTGCAATAAAAGTTCTTCTGTTAGCTTTGCAATAAAGTTTCTTTTGTTAGCTTTGCAATAAAAGTTCTTTTGTTGCTTTGCAATAAAAGTTCTTTTGTTTGCAATAAAAGTTCTGATAGCTTTTGTTAGCTTTGCAAAAAAGTTTTTTTGTTCTTTCAATAAAAGTTCTTTGTTAGCTTTGCAATAAAAAAAGTTCTTTTGTAGCTTTTGCAATAAAAGTTCTTTTTGTTAGCTTTGCAATAAAAAGTTCTTTTGTTAGCTTTTGTAAAAAAGTTCTTTTTGCTTTTAAAAGTTCTTTGTTTTGCAATAAAAAGCTTTCAATAAAAGTTCTTCTGTTAGCTTTTGCTTTGCAATAAAAGTTCTTCTGTTAGCTTTGCAATAAAAGTTCTTTTGTTAGCTTTGCAATAAAAGTTCTTTTGTTAGCTTTGTAATAAAAGTTCTTCTGTTAGCTTTGCAATAAAGTTTTTTTAGCTTTGCAATAAAAGTTCTTTTTTTTCTTTGCAATAAAAGTTCTTTTGCTTTGCAATAAAAGTTCTTTTGTTAGCTTTGCAATAAAAGTTCTTTTTGTTAGCTTTTAAAAGTTCTTTTGTTAGCTTTGCAATAAAAGTTCTTTTGTTAGCTTTGCAATAAAAGTTTGGCTTTGCAATAAAAGTTCTTTGTTAGCTTTTGTAATAAAAGTTCTTTTGTTAGCTTTGCAATAAAAAGTTCTTCTGTTAGCTTTGCAATAAAAGTTCTTTTGTTAGCTTTGCAATAAAAAGTTCTTTCTGTTAGCTTTGCAATAAAGTTCTTTTGTTAGCTTAATAAAAGTTCTTGTTGTTAAAGCTGTTAGCTTTGCAAAAAGTTCTTCTTTGCAATAAAAGTTCTTTTGTTAGCTTTGCAATAAAAGTTCTTCTGTTAAAAGTTCTTCTTTGCAATAAAAGTTCTTCTGTTAGCTTTTAAAAGTTCTTCTTTGCAATAAAAGCTTTCTTTTGTTAGCTTTGCAATAAAAGTTCTTTTGTTAGCTTTGCAATAAAAGTTCTTTGTTAAAAGTTCTTCTTTTTGCAATAAAAGTTCTTTTGTTAGCTTTGCAATAAAAGTTCTTGTTAGCTTTTGCAATAAAAGTTCTTTTTTGCAATAAAAGTTCTTTTGTTAGCTTTAACAAAAATAAAAGTTCTTTTGTTAGCTTTGCAATAAAAGTTCTTTGTTAGCTTTCAATAAAAGTTTTTTGTTAGCTTTGCAATAAAAGTTCTTTTGTTAGCTTTGCAAAAAAAAGTTCTTTGTTCAATAAAAAGTTCTTTGTTAGCTTTGCAATAAAGTTCTTTAGCTTTGCAATAAAAGTTCTTTTGTTAGCTTTGCAATAAAAAGTTTGTTAGCTTTGCAATAAAGTTCTTTTGTTAGCTTTGCAATAAAAGTTCAACAAAAAGTTTTTGTTAGCTTTGCAATAAAAGTTCTTTTGTTAGCTTTGCAATAAAAGCTTTGCAATAAAAAGTTCTTTGTCTTTTGCAATAAAAAGTTCTTTTTTGCTTTTAAAAGTTCTTTGCAATAAAAAGTTCTTTTGTTAGCTTTGCAATAAAAAAGTTCTTTGTTAGCTTTGCAATAAAAGTTCTTTTGTTAGCTTTGCAATAAAAAAGTTCTTCTGTTAGCTTTGCAATAAAAGTTCTTTTGTTAGCTTTGCAATAAAAGTTCTTTTGCAATAAAAGTTCTTTTGTTAGCTTTGCAATAAAAGTTCTTTTGTTAGCTTTGCAATAAAAGTTCTTTTGTTAGCTTTGCAATAAAAGTTCTTTTGTTAGCTTTGCAATAAAAGTTCTTTTTCTTTCAATAAAAAGTTCTTTGTTAGCTTTTGCAATAAAAGTTCTTTTGTTAGCTTTCTTAAAAGTTCTTCTGTTAGCTTTGCAATAAAAGTTCTTTTGTTAGCTTTGCAAAAAGTTCTTCTGTTAGCTTTGCAATAAAAGTTTTTTTGCTTTTAAAAGCTTTGCAATAAAAGTTCTTTTGTTAGCTTTGCAATAAAAAGTTCTTCTTTGCTTTGCAATAAAAGTTCTTTTGTTATAAAAAGTTCTTTGCAATAAAAGTTCTTTGCAAGTAAAAGTTCTTTGTTAGCTTTGCAATAAAAAAAGTTCTTTTGTTGTTAGCTTTGCAATAAAAGTTCTTTTGTTAGCTTTGCAATAAAAAAGCTTTTCTTTTGTTAGCTTTGCAATAAAAGTTCTTTTGTTAGCTTTGCAATAAAAGTTCTTTGTTAGCTTTGCAATAAAAAGCTTTCAATAAAAAAGTTCTTTGTTAGCTTTGCAATAAAAGTTCTTCTGTTAGCTTTGCAATAAAAGTTCTTTTGTTAGCTTTGCAATAAAAGTTCTTTTGTTAGCTTTGCAATAAAAGTTCTTTTGTTCTTTTGCAATAAAAGTTCTTTTTCTGTTAGCTTTGCAATAAAAGTTCTTTTGTTAGCTTTGCAATAAAAGTTCTTTTGTTAGCTTTGCAATAAAAAGTTCTTTTGCAATAAAAGTTCTTTGTTTTGCAATAAAAGTTCTTCTGTTAGCTTTGCAATAAAAGTTCTTTTGTTAGCTTTGCAATAAAAGTTCTTCTGTTAGCTTTGCAATAAAAGTTCTTCTGTTAGCTTTGCAATAAAAGTTCTTCTGTTAGCTTTGCAATAAAAGTTCTTTGTTCTTTTGTTAGCTTTTAATAAAAGTTCTTTGCAATAAAAAAGTTCTTCTGTTAGCTTTGCAATAAAAGTTCTTCTGTTAGCTTTGCAATAAAAGTTTTTGTTAGCTTTGCAATAAAAAGTTCTTTTGTTGTTGCAATAAAGTTTCTTTTGTTTTTGCAATAAAAAGTTCTTTTGTTAGCTTTGCAATAAAAGTTCTTCTGTTAGCTTTGCAATAAAAAGTTCAATAAAAGTTTTGTTAGCTTTGCAATAAAAGTTCTTTTGTTAGCTTTGCAATAAAAGTTCTTCTGTTAGCTTTGCAATAAAAGTTCTTTTGTTAGCTTTGCAATAAAAGTTCTTCTGTTAGCTTTGCAATAAAAGTTCTTTTGTTAGCTTTGCAAAAAAAGTTCTTTTGTTTGTTAATGCAAAAAGTTCTTCTGTTAATAAAAGTTCTTCTGTTAGCTTTGCAATAAAAAGTTCTTTTGTTAGCTTTGCAATAAAAAGTTCTTCTGTTAGCTTTGCAAAAAAGTTCTTTTGTAAAAAGCTTTGCAATAAAAGTTCTTCTGTTAGCTTTGCAATAAAAGTTCTTTGTTAGCTTTGCAATAAAAGTTCTTTTGTTAGCTTTGCAATAAAAGTTCTTCTGTTGTTAAGTTCTTTTTTTAGCAATAAAAGTTCTTTTGTTAGCTTTGCAATAAAAGTTCTTTTGTTAGCTTTGCAATAAAAGTTCTTTTGTTAGCTTTTAGCTTTCAATAAAAGTTCTTCTGTTAGCTTTGCAATAAAAGTTCTTTTGTTGTAAAAAGTTCTTTTGTTAGCTTTGCAATAAAAGTTCTTCTGTTAGCTTTGCAATAAAAAGTTCTTTTGTTAGCTTTTGCAATAAAAGTTCTTTTGTTAGCTTTGCAATAAAAGTTCTTTTGTTAGCTTCTGTTAGCTTTGCAATAAAAGTTCTTTTGCAATAAAAGTTCTTTGTTAGCTTTGCAATAAAAGTTCTTTTGTTAGCTTTGCAAAAAAAGTTCTTTTGTTAGCTTTGCAATAAAAGTTCTTTTTGTTAGTTCTTTTGTTTTGCAATGTTCTTTTGTTAGCTTTGCAATAAAAAAGCTTTGCAATAAAAGTTCTTTTGTTAATAAAAAGTTTGCAATAAAAAAGTTCTTCTGTTAGCTTTTTAAAAGTTCTTCAATAAAAGTTCTTTTGTTAAAAGTTCTTCTGTTTTGCAATAAAAGTTCTTCTGTTAGCTTTGCAATAAAAGTTCTTTTGTTAGCTTTGCAATAAAAAGTTCTTTTGTTAGCTTTGCAATAAAAAGTTCTTTTTGTTAGCTTTGCAATAAAAGTTCTTCTGTTAGCTTTGCAATAAAAGTTCTTTTTGTAGCTTTGCAATAAAAGTTCTTCTGTTAGCTTTTGCAATAAAAGTTCTTTTGTTAGCTTTTGTTCAAAAAAGTTCTTTGTAATAAAAGTTCTTTTGTTAGCTTTGCAATAAAAGTTCTTTTGTTAGCTTTGCAATAAAAGTTCTTTGTTAGCTTTGCAATAAAAGTTCTTTGTTAGCTTTGCAATAAAAGTTCTTTTGTTGCTTTTAAAAGTTCTTTTGTTAGCTTTGTTAAAAAGTTCTTTTGTTAGTTCTTTTTTTTGCAATAAAAGTTCTTCTGTTAGCTTTGCAATAAAAAGTTCTTTTGTTCTTTTAAAAAGTTCTTTTGTTAGCTTTGCAATAAAAATAAATGCAATAAAGTTCTTCTGTTAGCAATAAAAGTTCTTTTGTTAGCTTTGCAATAAAAGTTCTTTGTTAGCTTTGCAAAAAAGTTCTTCTGTTACCTTTTCAATAAATGTTCTTCTGTGCAATAAAAGTTCTTTTGCTCTATTAGTTTGAGTCATAATTAATTTGCATTTTTGGCAATCAGTTGTGTCTGTATCATCTGAACTACTAATCACATGTGTCAGTTAGGAATAAATTTGGAATACACTAACATACCTTAGCTTTTGCATGACAGTGGCAGCATACACAGTGGATTAAATGAAAAATGCTGTTCTTGTCCATGACAATGTATACAGAAAGATTAACACAGGAAAATATTTTGGAACACACATTCTCCCTCAATGTAACAAAGCTAAAAAGTATAAAAAATTTCTAATACATAATTATTGCTCTACTATCGGTATTGAGCCCTCTTTTGAATTAATGCTGTGAATGTTAGAATTTATATATTATTTTCATTCTCATTATATTCATATATATATATACATATATATATATATATATATGTGTGTGTGTGTAAAAAATTTTCAGAAATTATCTGTAGAAAAAGACAATAAGAATACTGTATGCAGTTTTAGCTGAAATTTTTCATCCAATGTGGAGTTTTTCAAGGCAAAAAACAAAATGAATTTATTTGAACAAAGTATCTATAAACAAAAAACAAAATGTTAGTTACTAGAAGAATTTAGAAACGCTCATATATATTCATTAGGTCAACTGAGAAATTATATCATTTACTTTTTATGTTTGAAGAGAATTTTTCATATCTAGAAATATTGTTTGCATTGTTGTGAAGACAGATTCAACCATTTTCTTTTGATTCCTTGATATATTTGTTGTGTATGTTGGTTTGGGAGACTAGAGATTCTGTTATGAAAGGTGTGATAGGGAAAAAACTGGAGCGTAGATTAATATTTGGATAATATTCAATGGCAGCACTCTTGAGGATTTCCCTTCTGCATGAATTATTTTCTTTTTTTATGAGTAGCATTCTTAAAATCAAAATTGTGGTTGAATTTATTTCTATGCATGACCAGTGCATTTGTCAAATTGTTTTTTTTTGTTTTTTTTAAAGGGATCTCATAAAAACAATTTGACAAATGTGGTAGTTAGAAATAAATTTGGAATACATTAACATACCTTAGTTTTTGTATGTCAGGGGGAAGCATACAGAATGGATTAAAGAAAAATATTTTTCTCCTTCATGACAATGCAAATGTGTGAGTCAAGTGATGTTTTTCAGAATGAGAAATGTGAGCACTGAGTTTGAATTCTAATCAACTTTATTACATTCATTTATGTGAAATTAATCTTGGGAATGGTATGCATCCATCTTCTTCTCCAACCTATGGGTTAAATAGTAGGAAAAATGGAAAAATCATTGTTATTATTGAAAAACTGTTAATGCAATATTCACTCATGAAAACAGAATTTTTCTTACAATTTAAATATTCTTTAGCTTTAACCTGCAGAGGTTTGATAAGCCAATGACAATCAGGGACAATGACAAGGTCACATACAGCAAGGATAAAAAAGAGAAATATTTTGGAACTTGGTTGGTCTGTTCTACCCAACCCATGATATTCACCTGACCAGCTGATTATTTCCTTTGCCAATCACTGCAAAAGGTTTTGATCAGGAAAACAATTTCTAATGAAAAGTAGATTCAAGTTCAAATTAGAGAGAAAAGAAAAGAAAATTAAAACAGAAAAAATAAAGAAAAATTTAAGAAAGAAAAAAATAAAAGGAAAAAAGAAAATAAAGGAAAGGTTAAGAAGGAAATCAAAGGAAAAAGAACAAGAAACAAAGGAATATAGAATGAAAAATGGAAGAATCAAAGATAAAAAAGAAAAAGAAAAAATGAAAGTGAAAAAAGGAACAAGAGGAAGAAAGGTAGGAAGGGAAGATAGGAGGGAAAAGGAAGGGCAGGGAAGAAAGAAAGAAGAAAAGTTGGCTATGACAAAGAAAGAAAGGAAGGATGAAAATGAAAGAGAATAGGGAAATTTAAAAAGGAAAGGATGAAAATGAAAGAGATTTAGGTGATATAAAAAAGAAAATGAAAAAGGATAGAGAAATATAAAAAGAAAAGTGAAAAAGAAAATAAAGGAAAAGTTAAGAAGGAAAAGCATGAAAAACAATAAGAGACAAATGAATATAGAATGAAAAACTGAAAAAGAATAAAATATTAGAAAATGAATGTGAATAGGGAATGAAAGAAAGAGAGGAAGAAGTAGGGAAGAAACGAAAAGGCAAGAAAGAAGGAAAAAAAGAAGAATAGTGAGGGATGCAAAAAAGGAAAGAATGAATCAAAAAAGTCAGAAAGAAGGAAAAAAGATAATTTTGTGAGTGTGTTCGAATCATCAGGGTATTATTCAAAACACAGTGAAAAACTAAATGCACATTCATATGTTTACTATCTGCAGTGTGTCCATAAACGTTTGGCCAGAAACCTTGCACTCATCAGAAATAAGCTTGTTCTCCATAACAACGCAAGATCACATACAAGTATAGCATCAGAAAAGTTTTGGAACTTATTTGGTCTGTTCTCCCTAACTCGCCATATTCACCTGAACTTGCACCAACCAATTATTACCTTTTCTAATCACTGAAAAAGTTTTTGTTTGGGAAAACTTTCTCTAATGAAAACTAGATTAAAGAATATGTTAAAAGCTTTTTCACATCAAAGCCTGCCAAATTTTACTCAAAATATATCAAAGAGATGCTTAAAAAGTGGTAACAGTTCATTGCAAATAATTCACCATTATTTGCAGTGAATTCATTCTTCAAAAAATACAATTTCATTCATTTTTTTTTTTTTTTTTGAAGAATCAAGTTGATAAGCAAAAAACAGAAATTATTTATGATTCAAACTAACACATTTCACATATGATGTTTCTATTTTATAATTTCTATATTTTTCTTCTTTTTGCTGTGTCTCTTCAGGACATTGGCAATCATAACTCTCCACAATTTCCTTTGTAGCTCTAAATAAATTTTGTCTTTATGCTATCTCTCCCAAACCCTGTTCTGCTATACATTTACTCAAGCTTGCTAAGTCAGTTATATATTGTTTTCCTCTGTCACTCTTGCCTTCAACTGGTCCTGTGAGTGTCAAAGTTTTAAAGCCTTATTCCCTCATTATGAGCTCTAGAACTTTCAACTATCTCTTTCTGATATCAAGTATAAATATTGTTTTCATTTTCTTTAAAACTTCTTCATTGTTTACATGTTCAGTCCATAGTATTCTCAACCTTCTTCTGGAGAACCATATTTCTGTAACTTCAAGTTTCTTGTTCATCTGTGAAGAGATTGTCCAGCATGCATATATAGGAGGACTGATATTATATAACATTCAGTACTCTTTTCTTTGTTTCTAAGGATTTTTTTCTGTTTCTTAATACTTTGGTTCTTAATGTCTAGGTGTGTCATTAAGGAGCTCTAACTGATATATCTATGTTTTGATTCTGTTAGTCACATTAAGAATTTTTACTTGTGCTTTAAGTGAAAAGACAAACTGATTTGTATGTGAAACTGGTAAGTTTTCTTTAATATTTAACAATGATGGATGACATTATTGTTGACAAACCATAACAATCTAAAATTGTTATGCATAGATTGTGATAAAAAAAAAACACATATTTCTTTGGTTAAGATCTTTGTCAATATTTTTTTAAATTATTCAGATTAATATGCACATTTTAGTTTTTATTACAGAATTTTTATAACAATTGCATTCATGTTAAATCAGGGGTATTTTTTAGTTCTTGAATGTAGATTGTTACATTTGTTTTATACTTCAGTATGCATGCTGTTGGTCAGTAGTCAAATAAGAATAAAAATGCAAAGAAATCAGAATAAAAATATAATAATGAAAGCTCAGTGTAATAAGAATCTGAAGATAAGGACTGAATAAAATTAGAACAAGAATCTAGAATGAAAATTCAATGAAATCAGAACGACAATGATCATTCAATGAAATCAGAACGACAATGATCATTCAATGAAATCTGAACGACAATGATCATTCAATGAAATTTGAACGACAATGATCATTCAATGAAATTGGAACAAGAATGATCATTCAATGAAATTGGAACAAGAATGATCATTCAATGAAATCTGAATGACAATGATCATTCAATGAGATTGGAACAAGAATGATCATTCAATGAAATCAGAATGACAATGATCATTCAATGAGATTGGGACAAGAATGATTATTCAATGAAATCTAAACAAGAATGATCACTCAATGAAATCAGAACGATAATGATCATTCAATGAAATCAGAAGAAGAATGATCATTCAATGAAAGAAAAAAATGAATATAAGACTAAGGATTCAATGTAAGAAGAGGCATTTAAGAATAAGAACGTAAAGAAATTATAGCATGTATCTAAGAATGAGATTTCAATGAAATCATGACAAGAATATAAGTATTTAATAAAATTAGAACAAGAATCTCAGAATAAGGGCTCAATGAAATTAAGAAGAGCTCAATAAAAAATATGAAATTTAAGATTTGTTCTTCTTTAGTTAAAAGAAATACATGCCACATTTTTTGCACCATACTTCAGATACAGGATAATGTCCTAAAATCACTGTTCCTAATCCATTTAACTACTTTCTTACATGTTTATGAATTCACTGTGTATTAGTAGGAATACTCATCTCTCTTACCCTGTCCCCAAGAAACTTATAAGAAAAAAATTAGCCATTCAAAATATTCCCCTCACCCGTGGCTTCTGTACATTTACTGAATTTTGACAGCAAGTCATAAATTCCTTTTCTATAGACGTCTTCTTCCTAAGAACTGATATTCATTGAAGGCTTCTTCAATATGAACCTGATTGGAAAGATACTTACCCAAAAGAAACTTGTCTTGATGCTTGAAAAGATGCTAGCCCATAGGAGAGAAATTGAATGAATAGGCAGAGTAATAAAGTCTTTCAACTTTAGTTATGACATTTTGCCAACATTAAGGTAGGCATTATGATGCAGGAAAATGACACCATTTCTATTCATCAAATAGAGTGCAACTATTTGACTTTTAAACATATGCTATCTAACATGTGCATAGCTTGCTGATTTTAAAAGATGCTATGAATTGTCAGACCATTCCAGTTTCATTAAATTCTTTCCATAATCTTCCAGGATTGATAGTACCAGTTCTGTTAGAATTTTCTAATAGATGAAGAGAAGACTGCAAACAATAGAGAGATGATGCCACAGAAGGATGCTAAGAATACTATGGATGGAGTGTGTAATCAAAGAGGAAGTCTTGAGGAAAATGGAAACAAAAAGGATGCTTATGATTGAAATCCAAACGTGAATTAGGTTATGAAAGATGCATTACAAAAGTTAAACAAAGTACTAAGAAACAGAAAAATTTTATTAGAAAAGATTTCAAAAGAAAAGCATGCTGAATTGCTATGTGATATCAATCCTCTCATATAGCTCTAAATGCTCGACAATCTCCCCATAAATGAAGAGGAAATTGGAACAAAGAAGTTTTAAGGAAAATGGAAATAAAAAGAACACTTATACTCAGGATCAGAAAGGGATAGCTGAAATTTCTTGGACAGATAATGAGAGAGAAGAGTTTGGAAAACTTAACCCAAACTGGGTATATTGAGGGCCACCTAACTGACAAGTTTTTGTGAATAGATAGTGGAACATGGGAGAGAGACTTGGCTAAAAATGAAACACTGCTAAAAGACACAAGTTGTAGAGAGCCATGATTGCTCATGTCTGTAGAATTTGGTAATAGCAACAGACAATACTTGACTGTAATAGAAGTTAAGTCTGACTGACCAAGTTTATCTGCTGGGCAAATTGGTAGGTGGTTTATATAAAAGCCTGTGAAATTCCATTCAGTTATCCGGGCCAGCCTATTCTGTAAATTCTGATTGGCTGATGATTCCAGTGTGGATATTGTGCTCAATAAATATCCAGCATACTGTGACTATTCAAGAGAGGAAAATATATTGAGTTATAACCCTGTTTATTTTTGTCAGCCAACTGGATGCTAGTTGGAAACCTACTTGCAAAGGTGAGTATCACACTCTTGATTGTTCAATGTCTTTAAGAGAGACATGGGACATATATTAGACAAGAGATCAACCTGCAGCCATTGTGCATATTTTTCTTTTTAAGACACAAAACCTATTTTTCATCATAATTATACAATTCTAAAACAAAATAATTTTGCACAATTCACACTTAGTGACAATTTTTCACTAAATGTGCATTTAAGGCCAAAGAGCCACTCAAAGTGAGATAGTTACTGAATGAGGAGCAAATAAGTGCAGATTATATACATGTATAGGATAGATAACAGTTTACGTTAGACTTGAAGCAATCAGAGAATAATTCCTCTTGGAAATCAGTTTCACAAAGTAGAGAGTTCAAATTGAACTTACTCCTTACCAAAGGAATACATAGGGAATGAGGATGATTTGATACTGTGTACATTACATAATGGATTCTAGCTACACACACACACATATATATATATATATATATATATATATATATAAATCTGTATCACCTGGTGCAAAGCAGTAAAGCCACTAAGACACAAGGTTTTACAGGGTGTGGAAGAATTAGGAAGATGAAACATTAATACTGAGTGGGAAGGGAAAGGAGTAATCAGGAGAGTAGATGGCAATTGACATTGCATGTAAATTATTGCAGATTAAAGCTGGCTGGAAAGCATATATAAATGACTTCATTCAATACATAGTATGGCAGGTTCTAGCTTTACCTACATGCAAATTCACTCAAGATATTGACTGAGGTTTCTAGACCATTTTCTGCTACAGTCAGATTTTTAGTATCGAGTGACCATTTGAACTGGAATTTTCATTTGCAAACTAAGAATCTTAGAAATTCAAAGACAGTATTTTTCCAACAATGAAGAATTTACCTGTCTCACAGTGTCAGATAGATTACAGCTTAATTTTTATGCAAACAAATATAACATGTGAAACTCAGGTGTTGAGAGTCTTTTCATATTTGCGTCAAAAACATGTCATAAAAATTGATGTAATGAAATTAAACCTGTTATCAAATAATCAAGAAACAATATAAAACAGAAAATGTGAAAGCAGCATTTTTACACGAGTACTAAAAATGTCATGCTTAAAATAAAATCAATAATTTAATATTGTAGAAGTCAATATTATAATTTTTTATGATTAAGCTACATTTGCTATTATTTCCTTTCTAAGCTTCAATTAAGTTTTTTTATTTTTAAAGATTACTATTATTGTTAGTGTTATTTGGTTATGTTAGCAGCAGAAAGGACAGTTGTTTAGTGTAAAGTCTTGTTTTTGTCAGGTAGGAGGGTTCCCATGACGTTATCGGTCATTTTTCCACTTACAATATGTTTGAAAGTTGCTTTAAGTCTGTGAATTTTTTATTTATACAAAAAAAAAACAAAAATGAAAACAAAAAGTTTCAGTATGTTTTATTTACCATATGTTTCAGTGTATAAGACAAACTTTAAATTCCCCAAATCACCCTTAAAATTGGGTGGGGGTCGTTTTATACTGCAATTCTAAAAAAAAAAAAAAAAGAAAAATTTAAATTCTGAGTGTTGTTTGTTGGTAGGCTAATTTTAGCCTCAGTGCGATAATGTACATAAAAAGATTCACATTATCAAATAAACTGATAATAAAAGTAATAAAACAATTTCTAACTTATATATTACTGGCATAAATTCATAATAAATTGCCTATTCAAAGAATAATTCCATATCAACGAAATCAACTTGTATCTATGCAAGCTCAGCTGAGAAAATGTAAACATCGAGTTATGATTGCATTTACAGCAACCTTTATCTTTCAATTACTTTCAATTTAAACCTCAAATCATACTTTCTTTGTTTTGTTTGTGGTTCCATGATTAATACGGGTATAAGTTAATAAGAAATTTCAACTGGCTTAGATAGAAGTTAGAAATGGACTGAATAAAAAAAAAATGTTAAAAATGGAATGTACTCTCAGATTGAGGAATCAGAAAGCCGAGTTCAAGTTTCAGTCAAATCCATTACATTCACTTATGTGCTAATACCCTTGGGAAAGGTATGAATCCTCTTCTTCTCCCCCCATATATGGGTAAAAAACAGGATAGACCAGGTTCTATAGTCTTAAATGGCAACTGGCCTACCACAGAAAGAAATGGCGACCTACTGCGAGAAAAAATCTGCCTCGTCAGTCATGTAGCAAAAGATTCATGATCGCCTAAGAGTGGCACATAACTGACTGATGATTGGTATTTTGTGATTGTTGATGATGTGTAAGTAACTGGTCATAAGTACAATAAGCTGTTTGTAGCTGTTTAGATAAAGGAAAAGAAGAGGAAGAATACGAATTAGTATTTGCAAGAGATCACGGGATGAAATGTAAAAAAACAATGGTTTCCCTTTTATGTGATGTGTTGAGGAAAAACATCATATAGAATCGGTTTTGTTATTTTGAATTTCTAAGGATGCAACATTTCCAATAACATCTTTCTTTCTTTTTATGTGCCATGTCCTTTCAGGATGTAGGCGATCATGGCTCTCCACCTCCTTTTATCACTTGCAGCTCTCAACAAGTTCCTTCCTTCTGCTATCTCCCATAAACCACATTCTATCATCCACCTTCCCGAGTCGGCCATCAGTCTCATCTTTTTTTCTTTCTTTTTATGTGCCATGTCCTTTCAGGATGTAGGCGATCATGGCTCTCCACCTCCTTCTATCCCTTGCAGCTCTCAACAAATTCCTTCCCTCTGCTATCTCCCACAAACCACATTCTATCATCCACCTTCCCGAGTCGGCCATTAGTCTCATCTTTTTTTCTTTCTTTTTATGTGCCATGTCCTTTCAGGATGTAGGCGATCATGGCTCTCCACCTCCTTCTATCACTTGCAGCTCTCAATAAGTTCCTTCCCTTTGCTATCTCTCACAAACCACATTCTATCATCCACCTTCCCGAGTCGGCCCTCAGTCTCATCTTTTTTCTTTCTTTTTATGTGCCATGTCCTTTCAGGATGTAGGCGATCATGGCTCTCCACCTCCTTCTATCACTTGCAGCTCTTAACAAGTTCCTTCCCTCTGCTTCCTCCCTTAGATCATGTTCTGTCATCCACTTACTTAAGCCCACATCATGCATTGTTTTCCCTTGTGTCTCTTTCCCTTTATTCAACTTGTGAGTATCAGATTCTCCAGGCCCCCCTTCCTCATTATGTGTCCCAGAAACTTTAGCTGCCTCTTCCTGATGTTAAGTATAAGACTCCTTGTTTGCAACCTCTCATCATTGCTCACATGTTCTGTCCATGATATCCTTAGCATCCTCCTGTAAAACCACATTTCTGTTGCCTTGAGTCTCTTCTTCATCTTTGAGGAAATCGTCCAACATTCACTGCTGTACAGAAGGACAGATGTCACATAACAGCTCAGTATTCTTTTCTTGTTTCACAATACTCTGCTCAGTTTTTGGAATGTGTCCTTGGCCATCCCAATATCTCTATGGATCTCAGTGTTGCACTTACTGTCCTACTACAGATATAGGATAAATTCATGATAATTTGCTATATTTTTTGTATTTTATGAGAATCTCTAAATATATAGCAAAAGAATCAGACAAGATGTAGCAGCAATATTCAATGCATTGGTGAATGGTAGATTCATGAATGTATTCTGGTGAGAAAAACTATCTAGCATGACACAGTGAACCAACTTTCTTTGCAGCAGACCTAGCAAGTGATTCAATATAATCTTTCAACTTCATCCATGTCAGTGGAAAATGTTACCCTGAAAAGGCACAATTAGTCACTCCCCTGGATATTAGCATCAGCCATACCGATAGAAGTCAAAAAGAATTCTCTCAGGTGATTAAAAAGTAGGAGTAAATAGTTGTATCATCAGCAACTTTTGTAACTTATGACATCCTCACAACATGTAATGAATTACACAGTAAATGAAAAGATTACTGTTCTTAAATTACAGTGTTTCAGTGTATGTATATATATATATATATATATATATAATAAACTTTTTTCCTCACAAGTAGCACAACTCTGAGTTTCATGCACAATGCAATCGTCAGTTCCTGATTTAAAACTGACCATTGTATAATTTAAATATTTATATTTATACTGTACTGTAATGGTAATGGAGTAGTCCATTTATATACCAATGGGAAGTAATAAAAATATATATATATATATATATATATATATATATATATATATAAGGCAGGATGTGTATGTGTGTGTAACGAATGCACGGCCGCAATTTTTGATGGATATGCACCAAAATTTACATGCACATGCTCTAAGTTAATGGGAAGGCCAAGACTGACTTTGCATTTCCCAACTCCCATCGATAGTAAAAATAATCAATTTTTTCATGCTTCTACGGCAGTTTTCATGTAGTTTGCGACCATTTTCAACTGGGCAGAGTGAGAGCCTGGCCAGTAGAAAAGTGGAGTGGCTGCCACAAATAGGCAGGAAGATTCTATTGGCCAGCGTGAGAGCCAACAGCTGACTGACACAAATGTTAACTACCATGCTAGCAGGCAAAAAAATCGATAGCTGCATTCGTCACAAGTGGGAAAAAATTTAAATCTGCATGGCACTTTACTCCAATTGGCTCATTCGCTTGCTTAAACTCAACGTTGATTCAGATTCCACAGAACTGGGTTGGGTGTGAAAAAGAATTTATTTTTAACATTCTTTTTTCATTCAGTTTTTCCAGTTACGAGTCCTTTTTTAAAGCTGATCATTTTGTGTTCATTTTGTTTAGTTCTTTTTTCATAAGAGATTTAATGTTTAGCATAGAGCTTAGAAAAAATTTGCAGTGTGAGATAGGCCAGAAGTAAGGCATGTAGCAACATCAGCACGGCAAAGGGCACTACTTTAAAGGCAAGGAAGGGTAAAAATATTTTAAGTCAAGTGATAGCGATTGCTGTATGAGGCATACGATTTTTGAATCAAGCATGGGCAACACCGGGCCATGCTGCTAGTATATATATAAAAGTTGTTCTCTGCGCATTAGGGTCCACACATCACGCATCTACAAAGTGAGATCTGGTAGTGGCCAATAGTGAATGTTCTCACTGAAAAAAAAAAGATGCCCCTGGAGACTACCAGATCTGCTTAAAAGCAAGTCTCCATGAACGATCAGAGCAGTTGCAGCACAACAGGCCACTGGCCATCACTGCTGCTGCTACCACAGTCACCACCACCATTGGCACCTTTCAACATGACCAAACCACTCAATGACCATTAATACTCTCAGGCTTGACTAACCACATTAACTATCCACCTTTGCAATGACATCTCAGCAAACACCAGCTACTAGCAGCCGACTATCTAACTTTGACACTATACAGCTACAAACCTTCGTCATTGATACACTGTCACCTCAGTACATACCAACATGATAACATCTCAACTTTGACACCATGTCACCTCGGCAAATACTGACAGGATAACATCTTAACTTTGACTCTTAACACTCGCATCCTACGCATCGGTAAATTAAGATTCATGACTTTTCCTAACTCTTAACATTCGCAAACACCTCAGCAACCTACTGCTGTCACCTTGACATAGCCAATATGTACAAGGCATTCCCGTGTATCCATCACACCAACCCCCTACACAGAACAGGCCTATCAACGAATGAAAATGGCCTATCACCATGACCTCGATCAACCAACAGGTACAAATCATACCCTGTGACCTCACACAAGAATTAGATCAACACCCAGTGCTACATTTACACTCTGACAACTAGCCACTCAACATCTTTGTATCACATGGCAACGATAAACATTTCTCAAATCTAATCCTTATTATTCCTTTACACCCTGACAACTAGCCACTCAACATCTTTGTATCACATGGCAACGATAAACATTGCTCAAATCTAATCCTTATTATTCCTTTCTGTTGCTGCCAAATGCCTATATTTAGTCAAAAAAATAAATATAAATAAATGTACATGCAAGTGTTCACACACACACATATATATATATATATATATATATATATATATATATATATATATATATATATATCCTTTGGTGTAAATAAAACAGTGCTCAATGCAAAATAACACTGCTATTAAGTATATATTAATACCTGATGAATGCATGCTGCATGAAATTCTGAGTCATATTGTCGGCATGAGGTATTATGTATATTTATTAATATATATGTTAAAAATATAGTCTTAAGGTATGTTATATTTATGGGTTAGAGTGTTATGTAAATATGAAAGTGAACATTGAGCAGCGACAATCTGTTTCATGCTTAAACACAATCTTGTAAGGCCATCAGTCGCATTTAAGTATGGAATAGGTGTTGGCCTCAATGTCCATATATATATATATATATATATATATATATATATATATATATAAGCTGTAAAAAGACAAAAGGAGACTATCCTTTACCAATACTGTTCATCCTCTGATGGGTTTTGTCATGTAAAGGTTTTATGTTGCAATGCGTACTTATGTATTTACATTTTTCCTTTGTCTTTATTCATATATATATATATATATATATATATATGGGCAGAGAGCGACTCAGTTGTAACTCTGACCGTGGACAGAGATGTAGCAGAGAAAATAATACTTTGAGGTACCCAGCCCTAGGGAAGAGCTGCCCAAGGCTGCAGCCTATCATTACACTGGACAGGGGGATCAGTGGTTACCTCTGAGGTCAGCGCAACTGACACAGAGGTTGGGCAATTTTTGTATTTAGCCTGAGTGTATACACCCAGCTTGCACACATTAAGCCTGAACTTGTGTTGCATCCTGTCTTAGTGGAGAGGCATGGTAAATAACCAAACATTGTCTTTTTTCTATATGTACTATATTCAATATGTATTATATTCAATATGTATTATATTCTATATGCATTATATTCCATATGTATTATATTCTATATATATTATATTCAGTGGATACATGTGTTTGAGCTGACATCCCCATTTTTAAACCATGTAAATTTACATCTACCAGCCTGTGTTTTCCAAGTGTCAGTTTATAAGGTGGATTCCTTATATCCTTGCTGAAGCGCACATTTTCTTTATTAAAGACTCTCGAAAAAACACTGGCTGGTTGATGAAAATAAACTGTTCAAAAAAACAGTTGTGTGCTTAAACATATTCATCAACTAACTAAATATGACTTATATAGCCATAAAAATATATATATATATATATATATATATATATATATATATATTCAGTGATATGGATATGAGTTTGTAACCCTGGGTTTCACACTTTGTGATCATCAGACTGATAATCGCAAAAGCATGAAACCCAGGGTTACAAACTCATATCCATGCTACTGGATATGTTAGCTCTATCACTAATATTGAGTGCTTTCCAATAAGTACCACACATATATAATATATAGAGAAATTATATTATATATAATTGTGTATATGGGCAGCAATCCCTCTTTTATACAAGTTTCTTTAAATAGAACTGTCTAGGTACTGCTGTTAAGTTTTTTATTACTTTCCTTGTTGGCTGCCAGGTCATGTAATTTAATAATTGTATATTTGGGTAGCAATCCCTCTTTTATATAAGTTTCATTAAATACAACTGACAAGGTACTGTGGTTAAATTTCTCATTTACTTACCTTAATTTAATAATTGTGTATTTGGGCAGCATACACAATTATTATATTACATGACTTGGCAGCCAACAAGGTATCTACTTGTCAAGAGGTTTCACCAATAGACTGCCATTTTTCTCATCCATCATTATTTAATTTATGTGATAGTTGAGATGCTCTTATCATTGGCGTTAAATTGATTTATTTTTTCTTTACAAGTATCCACTATAGTAATGTTAGGTCAGTTTAATGTGGTGCGCACAAGCTCGTACACTCAGGCTAGGAACAAAAATTGCCTGCATCCCCGGCAACCGTCAGTTGCACTGACCCCTCTCACTCTGGTGCTGCTGTTTCCCAGGGATGGGCACCTCTCGGTATAATTTTCTTCAGTTGTGACTCTGTCCTTTGACAGAGTTGCCCCTGAGTGTACTCTGCCCAAGGACAGAGATGCAACTGAGAGATAAGTAATGTGTTACAAACCATTCAAGAGAGTAGTTTACACACTATACTAATGTTTGACATTTTAGAGTGTTCAGAAAATAATAATGTATTTCATCACTATAAATTTTGAATCAGCCAACCAAGGTAGGATGGTACAAAACTGCATCTAGAATTTGTTTATTATCTCATCTCTTTGTTTTTACTGTGTATGTATTTCTTTATTCCTCTTGAAATTGGACAGTAGTCTGCAGGCGCACCAACAAACACACACACACAAAATACTTTTCATATTTTAACCATGTCAAGTATTACAACTTTAAAATGCAACACATTCCTTCCCCATTACTTACTGTAAAGATTAGTACTGCCATAGAGGCATTTCAAAACATTTCTACAATAGATACAGTGAAAGCTTGTACAGGTCAGCTATGGTTTAAAAGGTTTAAAAATGTGACATACTTAACAATCCTCCCTCTGGAAGATGACTCACTCTGAATGAAAAGCTTTTCAAAGAGACTATTGAATTGGCAGTCATATCCAAGCACTAAAGATATAGCACAAATACTTAATCTGCCATATTCAACTGTCCCTGAACATCTCATGTGAACTGGGAAAATTTTGCAAAGGGAATTTTGTTTCCTCCTGAGTTTTCATGTGGGAATTGAATACAACATTACACCATCTGCAACTTACTATTTATTTTTACTTTGTGTTGATACAGGTGATGAAAAATGGGTTTTGCATGTTAAAAGAAAATTAAATAATTGGTGGTTATCACAAAATGAATAAGTAGTGCCAACACCAAAATCAGGCCTCAATTCACAGATATCCTTGTGCTGTATCTGGTGGAATATTAAAGATGTTATGAGTTAATGGTACACCGAAGAGCGATCACTGCAAATGTTTATTACTATTAATTTGATTGGGCAAATAAAAGATTATGGTGCATGTCCTGCCTTGGTGGAAGAAAAGACAGCAACAATAAATGGCAATGTGAAGAAAAAAAAAACAAATAAAAAAACAGCTGACCGCTTTTATTTCATCTTTCATCAGAAAGCAATCAAGGAATTAAAATACAGTGCACAACAAGCAAAAGAAAGTGGGAATAAAAATTAGGATAAGAAATTGTTATACTGGAACATACCTATTCTACTGTCAATAGACTCTCCCACAGATAATAAGTACTAGTAGTAGCAGTCGCCAGTGGGCTCAGAGTGAGTTGGTGAGTCAGTCGATGTCAGACATTAAAGTATCAACCACCACAACTAGATTGCTGCATCATTAACTATTATTTCAAGTTCGTAACGTTTTGTACATCGGACCCTTTTAGGACCGACTTAGTGAAATACAAGCCTCCACTGTGAAAACTACTCTACAACAGAAATACACAACTATAAATAATATATTAACACAAGCATATTCATGCTATAAGCAGGACACACTGTGACTCAACAACCATTCCCTTTGTTTATTCAAAGAAAGTTGTCTTGATTTCAAAAAAATTGTCTCATGGACCTTCCTCTAAAAGGGTGTCAGTGTGATCGGTTTATAACTTAAATAACTGGTAGGAAAACTATATCTACTTGGAAAAGATGTTAGAATAATTCAGAATTTATACTGGGAACAAACCACCAGCATACAGATAGAAAATGAATTGAGTAGTGTTGTGTCGGAAACCTACCACCCTTTTTATTGTTACGTGTTATTTGGCGTTTGTCTCTACTAACCCCAAATCAACATCATAACAAGTAGCTATAAATAAACAGAAAGTGGAGTGAGATAAGGATGTGTCACCTCCCCAGATTTATTCAATCTCTACAACAAAGCTATCCTAAGGGAACTAGAGGCCCTAACTAATTTATTATCAGTGGGTGTCATCTTAACAATAAAAGATATGCAGATGACATTGTTGATAGCTGACTTGTAACAAAAACTACAGGATCTCTTAGACAGGGTTGTAGGATAAAGTAACAAAAAACGGACAGATGTAAGAAGACAGTTTGGTCAACTGCATGTCAAAAAGCCCATGATTCGAGTTATAAATTAGAGATATACACATCAAACAGGTGCAAAAGTTTAAATCTGTGAAGCTTTTTAACAGATTATGGAAAATGTGAGATCTGAACATGCATTGGACTAGCAATGAAGCATTCCAAAAGCTAAGGCTGATAATGAGAAACAAAAAAAAAACTCCAGAATTCATAAGAAACAAAGAAAAGAGTGCTGGATTCCTATGTGATATTCAACCTCTTATCTGGCAACAAATGCTGGATGATATCCTCATGGATGAGGAAAAAAACTAGAGTCGACAGAGATGAAGTTCTACAAAAGGATACTGAAAATTCTATGGATGGAGCGAATAAGCAACAAGGAAGTCTTAAAGAAAATGGCAATAGAAAGAACACCTCTACTCAGAATCAAGAAGAGACAGCTGAAATTCCTTGGACTCATAATGAGGAAGGAGGACTTGGAAAACTTGACCTCACAGGGCATATTTAGGGCAAGAGAGACAGGGGAAGGCAGTGAACCACATACCTTTGAGCTTATGTGATTGGTTGGCAGAACAGGAAGTGGAAGCAAAGAGAGAAAAGCTCGTAAAAACAACATGAGATAAGAAGTTGTGGAGACTCATGATCACTTATATCTGAAAGGGACACAGCACATAGAAAAAGAGGAGTGTATATGTTAATACATTCTTGATACATATGTATTTCTTATCTTCATTTCCCCATAATTTCTTTTTGAGATAGGAAGTTGTGGAGAGCCATGATCGCTTCTGACCTAAAGAGATGCAGTATTTCTACAGAAGAATACTGATTATGCTATAAACAGGTTCTCTGTTTTTGTTTACAACTATAAGAATATAATTGGGATAGGAAGTTGTGGAGAGCCATGATTGCTTATGCAATAAGAGAGGCAGTATTTCTACAGAAGAATACTGACAATGCCATAAACTGGTTCTTTGTTTTTGTTTATAAATAAGTATAAGAATTGGATTAGGTTGTTGTGGAGAGCAATGTCCGCCTATATCCTGAAATCATTGCTTATGTCTTGAAGGGAAGTGGTATTTCTACAGAAGAATAATGAGAATACTATAAACATGTTCTTTGTTTTTGTTTATAAATAACTATAAAAATATAATTGGGATAGGAAATTGTGGAGAGCCATGATCGCCTATGTCCTGAAGGAACATAGCCCATAGAAGAACATATTATTATATTCTTGATACATGTGTATTTCTTAGTTTCCTTTCCCCACAATGTCTTTTGGCCATTTTGCAGTGTATTTTAATTCCTCGATTGATCTCTGATAAGAAAGAAATGAAAACCCAGTCTTCTAATATTTTCTTTTTTTATAGCATTGATTAAATTTTGTACTTCCAATAAGATCTTCAAATATATTATTTTGTTCAGAATTCATTCTGTTTTACAAACATTAGGAGCCAAATGGAATGAAAATATTACTCTTGAGACTAGCCGATAACATTATTATATATTTAATCCCTTAAGTATAGAATGTTTATGCTGCATAGACAGCAAAAGTAATCATTTGCAGATATCTGATGTGTATAGTTCTTTTTTTACCTTGGAAATTTAACATGCACCCTGAGATTGCGCTAAATTGTGGTTGAAAAAATATCTAATGAATATGCAATTATTGCTGCAAAAGCAGTCAGTTATTTGTCTGGCTTTACTTGTTTTATTAGAAGCTACACTTTTCAAAATGATCATCTTTTATTATACTGTCTCCCTTCAGGACATAAGCGGATTTTGGCTCTCCATGAATTCCAATCCCAAGGCATGAGTGAATCGTGGCTCTTCATGAATTCCAATCCCAGGGCATGAGTGGATTGTGGCTCTTCACGAATTCCAATCCCAGGGCATGAATGGATCATGGCTCTCCACGAATTCCAATCCCAGGGCATGAATAGATCATGGCTCTCCACGAATTCCAATCCCAGGACATGAGTGAATCGTGGCTCTTCACGAATTCCAATCCCAGCGCATGAATGGATCATGGCTCTCCACGAATTCCAATCCCAGGGCATGAATAGATCATGGCTCTCCATGAATTCCAATCCCAGGACATGAGTGAATTGTGGCTCTTCACGAATTCCAATCCCAGCGCATGAATGGATCATGGCTCTCCACGAATTCCAAACCCAGGGAATGAGTGGATCATGACTCTCCACAAATTCTAATCCCTTGTAGTTTGAAACAATATTTGATCCCTTACTGTCCTTCACTGTTCATGCTCTATCATCCATTTACACAAGCTTGTTAATAAGATCTGTTAATTTCGGCAGTTAAATATTCCCTCTACTGTTTTTTATAAAAGTTTTATTTGACAAATCAAAACTTTTTTACTTGGGTATTAAGCTTTGTTTGATAAATTGACTGCTTCTTCTGGCTTTGACATTGAAAAATAAACTAAATTCCACAATGAGCTTTGTTCTTTGGTTCCTGAACTTTATGAATTTAAGTATAAGTTTCTTTTTTGCACTTTTCACCTGTGGAGATCTCTTCCAGCTTCTTGCTTTCCAGCCAACTTTGATCTTCAACAATTTAAATGCAACGTTAATCATTATTGTCTTGATTCCTTTTCTTTTATTATTCTTATTTCTTACTAATGTTTTTTTTGGTTTTTTTTAATTCTTTCACACTCAGTAACCCATTGTGTTTTAGTGGCTTTATTACCTTTCTTAGGGTGAAATGATTGATAAAAAAAAACTCTTAAGAAAGAGGCATTTAAAAGAGTTAAATTAGCCTATTTTTGGATTAGGAACTGAGTTTGGGTGGGGTTATGGTTTGGTGGTGGTGCTGGGGCAGATCCTCTAACCCCTGCCTATCTTTTTTAATCCCACTGAGGGAGTCTAATTTGTTCTTCCCATTATTTCTCCTTGTCTGTGTTTATTGTCAAACAGCAGCTGAGTTTCAATCTCTGAGGGGGGTGCAGGAAGGGGATAACAACTTGCTGTCAGTGTTCATTAAGAATCAGGTGATAACAAAATCCACTTATTGTTGTGTGGTGTAATTCCCAATACTTTAGAAAAACAAGAAGTTTTAGAAGATTAAATGGTATAAAGATATTTTTTAATGGAAATAAAAATTTGCCTTTTTTTTTTTGCTCTTAGCCAAAGAAAATTTAAAAAAAATTCTTATAGTTATTAATAAACAAATACAAAGAATCTGCTTATAGTATTCTCAGTATGCTTGTGTAGAAATACCACATCCCCTTGGAACTAAGCAATCATGGCTCTCCACAACTTCCTATCTCAAAAAAGAAATTGTAGGGAAATGATAAGAAATACATTTGTATCAAGAATATATTAACATATACATTCCTCTCTTTCTATATGCCATCTCTCTTCTGGACATAGATAATCATGGTTCTCCACAACTTCTTATCTCATATGGCTCTTACAGGTTTTTTTTTGTTTTTTTTGCTAATTTTCCCAATCCCTATTTTGTCATGAATTCACGCAAACTCATCAGGTAAGTGGCTTGTTGCCTTACCCTATCTCACTTGCTCCCAATATTCCCTAAGAGGGTTATGTTTTCCAAGCCCTCCTTCTTCATTATGTGTACAAGGAATTTCAGTTAACTCTTTTTGATCCTGAGTAGAAGTGTTCTTCCTGTTTCTTTAAGACACACAGACACAACTGGGCTGTTAGACAAAGTATTAAGAAATAGAATAACCTCATTCGAAACAAAGAAAAATGAGTTGAATGGATATGTAATTTCAGTTTCCTTATACAGCTGTGAATCTTGGATCTAAATAGGAGGGAATGTTATTTCAATGTAATTAAGCTTATTAAATTCATGAATATATATATATATATATATATATATATATATATAATCAAATATATGGATATAGATCCGACAGTATGAAGAAAAATATACAGAAAAAACAAACAAAAATCCTAATATGCAATTATGCTGTTTTAATGTTAATATAATGTCAACATCCAACGTTGACATTATATTAACATTAAAACAACATAATTGCATATTAGGATTTTTGTTTGTTTTTTTTCTGTATATTATCTTCACATATATATATATATATATATATATATATATATATATATATATGTATATAAATAAACCTAGTGAGCCAGGCAAACCTACCCAGGTTTCACCTAAGCGGATCGTCAGGGGTTTTTTTCTTTGGGCTTTGAACCTGTATCTGTGCAATTTTTTTCAACAGACTTTCATGTTTCTAGCTCTTTCTCTTTTTAAAACCTTTTTTTCCCTCAGGATTGATTTGATTATTGGCAAATCAAAAATTTGAGGGTTTTTTGAAATGAGTATAGTTACCTATATATATATATATATATATATAAAGTTGTAGCCTCTGTTTGTCTTTAGGGTTTTGGAGATAGACCCCCATAACCATATATATTCTGAAGCTACATTACACTGGGTATTTGGATAAGTGTATTTCATTTTAATTAAAGGGGGTTCTCAGGGGAGCACAAACCCCCCAGTGAAATTTTTTTTTACATTTGATTTAAAATAAATTTAAATTTGAACAAGGGAATGACTCCTATCCAAAATATAGGAGAAAGCCAGAAGATGAAGGTCATATCGGCAAGGTCATTGAGTAATGTCAAAATGCATTATTTTTCTCCACAAATTATAACAATGATTTAAAATCTGTCATTATTTTCTTACAAAAAAATGCGTGACATGCAGCAAGATGCAGGTAATTCAGCTAGTACAGTATAAAATAATATACTTACTAACTCATTTTTTTAACTTGTCTTTTTTTTTTTCTTTTTTTGATATTCTTAAGCTACAGTGGTTGAATTACTGAAGATTTAGTCAAGTTTAAAGTATTGCTGTTCATATATTTCTCCTTCAAATATGTGTCAATCAGGAGTTTTGTGCCGCCTTGGCCCTCTTCAATTTCCATAGTTTCATTCTAAGTTTACATGTCACACCTGCAGTCAGTGCAGAGGTATATTTTGCAGTGTAAAACTACATCCCTGAAACTCTTATTGATAGTTATATAGTCAGTTTGTTTTGTTTCTCCTACTGGGCTTCTCTATGTCCATTCTTCCTTTTTATGTGCCATAACCTTTCAAGACCTAGGTCATTATGGCTCTCCACCTCCCTCTATCCATTGCAGCTCTCAACAAGTTCCTTCCCTCTGCTTCCTCCCCCAGACCACATTCTGTCATCCACTTGCTTAAGCCCACCAGGTATGTCATGCATTGTTTTTCATTGCCTCTCTTTCCTTCTATTCAACCTGTGAGTATCAGATTCTCCAGGCCCTCCTTTTCTCATTTTGTGTCCCAGAAATTTCAGCTTCTCTTCCTGATGTTAAGTATAAGCCTCCTCCTTGTTTGCAACCCTCTAAGATCTCATTGTTGTTCACATGCTCGGTCCATGATATCCTTAGCATCCTTCTGTAGAACCACATTTCCATCGCCTCGAGCCTCTTCTTCATCTTTGAGGAAATCGTCCAACATTCACTGCTGTAAAAAAGAACAGACGTCACGTAACAGCTCACTATTATCTGTTACCAAAGAAATCCCCCTGTCTTGCAATACTCTGCCCAGCTTTTGGAATGTGTCCTTGGCCATCCCAATATGTACCATAAATAAAAATTTAATTTCTACTTTATATAATAAGACCTGACCTCCTAAAAAAATACCAGTATTTTTAATAAGGTTATGAATTACAAATATAATTATTTTATATATGATATTATTTTATATATTATATGTCACTATTTTATATGATATTATAAAGTGAAATTCTGACAATGTAAATATAAGTGAATCCAGAAAATTTTCTCAACTTCAGTTGGTTTATACTAATTTTATTGTGAAAATATTGACTTGAATAATAAAATCAATCATTACTTACATGCATGAATGTACAAAATACCAATATGAAACAATCATGTTGAATAGTTGCCAAGAAAAGTAATGTGGGGAAAGGAGAAAAAGAAATTTTGAACCCTTTCTTTCTACTCATACTTAAAAAAAATGAAACAAGCTTGGCTCCACTGAGTCTATATAAAGATAAACTGCCAAACCTGAGACTATTTTTAATTTTATTTACTACTTATTTATTTCCTCATCCTTTATTCTCTCTCCATTTCTCTCTATCTATCTATCTATCTATCTATATATATATATATATATATATATATATTTTTGTTTCTCGGGTAATGAATGTTGTTCCCTCCACTCAACATTATGGCAAGCTACGTTAAAAAAAAAAAAAGTTGCTAGCTGTTATTTGTGTGCACCTTAGAAACAGCTTCCTGTTCTTTTGCATCACATGACCAAAACTGGCATTCAAACAGCTTTGACTTTGTTTAACAAACTTTTAATTTTTTTTTTTCTCTTACTCCTGTGGCTAAAACATTTACTTTCTTTTTAAAACACAGAAATATGTGCAGGTGGCTTGACAAAAAAAAAAAAATAAAATTGGTAGAATGAATTCAAATTGCAGCTGAGACTCTCATGTTCACAGAGCAATTATGCTGATGCCCTTGAAAAAGGGCATGAGCCAAGATCAACTCCCCACAGCTGGAAAATAGAAGGATTGATTGGGCTCTCTGGGTTTGGCAGGGCAACCAATATATGAGAACGATAACTGAAGAAAGCATTAAGAAACTACTTCACAAACTTTCCCAAGAACAGTCATGGTGATTCTGAATTTACATTTTTAAGCAAAAGGAAGATGTCGAGTGCCAATTTTACATCAGTAAGCAGCATTGAAAAAAATCAAAGAAAAACCACTTTAAACTATTATGTTCCCTGATGAAAATATTATGATAGACTATTTTTACATGTTATCACCCTTTGCAGGTTATTTAAAGCTAGAAAATATTTTTCAATTGTAAGAATTTTTTGGAAATAATAATGATTTAGTGATAAAAGATTTACTAATTAACCCATAAATTGAGAAAGAAGAGATGGATTCACATCTTTCCCAAGAAAACTTATGTGTAAGTAAATATAACAAAGTCAAATGGAATTGGAACTTGAATCTTCAATTAAACATTGAGTCATTATCATTACACAACTTGCACATCCAAGTTTACTGCTCCCCGCATTCTGAAGAAGTTACCCATATGGGTATTAACCAGGCTCAATGTTGCTTAACTTTAGTAATCATACAGGAACAGGTGTCAGCCTTGGAAATGTTAATATGATCAAGTTTGAGATCATCCTCATATCTTCTCATGAAAATATGAACATGACTAGAGAATGATCAAAATCATGAAAACTAAATATATGAAATATGGACAATTCTTTCATAGTCTTGAACAAACCATCATCTTGTACAAAAACAAGAGACATTACATAAATCCAAATTAACAAAATATTCATTAGAGGTCATATTCGATAAAATATTGTTGCCAGTGCACACACACAAACATATATATATGGGCACCTTGTGGCAATGTAATGGTTAGCAAACTTGTCTCGCTAGAACAATTACGACTGAGTAGTGAGTTGAATCCTCACTGGGTGTCCCATACTTTCAGCCTTGTGCCACATCTAAGCTATGCTTAGAAAACCCCTATGGGCACCTCAAGGCGGTGTAATTGTTAGCAATTTTGTCTTGCTAGAACAGTTACGACTGAGTAGTGAGTTCGATCCGCACTGGGTGCACTCTACTTTCGACCTTGCGCCACATCTCAGCTACGCTTGGAAAATCACTAAAAATATAGTTTTAATGTATACTATATTTATGGGTAAAGTGCTCAATATCAGGGATAGAGCAAATGTAAATATAAAAGTAGACATTGAGGTCAACGCCACTGATGGCCTGAAGATTGCATTCAAGGATAAAAAAGGCTGTTGGCACTTGTTGACCTCAGTAACCATATATATATATATATATATATATATATGTGTGTGTGTATCTCTTGTGAAATCAAAATTTGCCTACCTGGTTACCTACAATTTATTCTCCCTTTGAAGTTATGTACTTTGTAAAAAGATGGTGCCATTGCTGGAAACATTCTTTGACCTTGTTTTCTGGAATACCTTTCAGTAATGTAGTTCTGGAATACCTTTCTGTAATTTAGTTAAGTTTGAGGAATGCCAGCAAATCTTTGCTCTTTCAGGGGAGTTGTCAATTTTCGAAATAACCAAACCTTATATATAAGTAGTGAAGAAACACAACAAAAACTAGTTACAATTTTACATTGCGAAACTGTAAATGTAAGCATTCTGAAAGCAATGAAGTATTTGTCGTAGATTACTTCCACAACACAAAGAAAAATCACCATAAGTACAGACTCGAATATTGGGGGCAGAAAGAAATGCTGAAAACTCAATTCGCCGGTACTATCTCGAATCACAATGCGTGTAACCAGTCAGAAAAATAACTCACTCTCTAACAAACACCGAAGCCAAAAAAAAGAATCCGAATTTTCTATCCACTTATACATGCATCGAAATGAGCATCATTCCATTGAAGGGCGTAGTGACTCCCCTGATAACGCGGCGTCTAATTCTGACAGGTTGATATGTTGCGTTTATCGAGATGCAACCAACATGCATCTTCCCAGTTTCACCTACTTCAAGAGACTCCTGTTGTCTGCTATCCACTTAAATACATGCAACGCACCATTTAAAATCCTGGTGAATAGATCCACAACATGCATGCTTGAATAGCATTCCATTGAAGGGCCGCGGTGACTCCCCTGATAACGGCGTCTAATTCTGACAGGTTGATATGTTGCGTTTCCTCGGGATGCAACCAACATGCATCTTCCATGACAGTTTCACCTACTTCAAGAGACACTCCTGTTGTAAGGGAGCTCGCGTCAACCCAGACGTTAAATTCACATCCGTCAACGCACCATTTACCACATATCCTGGCCTTCCCCGTAAGAGTGTCTGCTATCCACTTATACATGCATGCGAAATCCGTGAATAGATACAACACCTTTGCATTCCATTGAAGGGCCGCAGTGACTCCCCTGATAACGGCGTCTAATTCTGACAGGTTGATATGTTGCGTTTCCTCGGGATGCAACCAACATGCATCTTCCATGACAGTTTCACCTACTTCAAGAGACACTCCTGTTGTAAGGGAGCTCGCGTCAACCCAGACGTTAAATTCACATCCGTCAACGCACCATTTACCATGTATGGGGTCGTCTTGACGCACCCTAGTAATGACTTCCGCTATCATGTGTCTAAAGGGAGCATCATTTGTTGGTAATGTTTCTTCGGCAGATCGCACACAAAACACAAACTTTTTTCTGGGGTACCTGATTATCTCTTTCACTACAGAAACACTGAAGATACAGGTTCAGTCAAAATGAAATGACCATTATCAAAATAGCTAACATTTATCTTTCTAGTGCAATTTTCTAAATTTCCTTTTTTTTTTTATTGCTGCTGTTTTTAAATATCCTATATTGTATCAGTATTTTTGTTAGAGGAGGAGATATGTTGTATGATTCTGGAGATACACTGACTATGAATGTCTCAGAAATTAGGGAACTTTCAATATTGTTCTCTCTCCTTAATAATGTTTTCTTTTTTCTTATTCTCTCACACTCAGTAACCTGTTGTGTCTTAGTGGCTTCATTGCTTTGCTTGGGGTGAAATGATTAAAATAAATAAATTATTTTCTCTTTTAATTAAAAATGTATTCTTTTAGTCAGATCTATTATAATGAATGCTAAATGTATTTTGCGCGTTGTTTTATAGCAGCAACAAAAATAAAAACAAAATGCTAGATAATGCATCAGATCAAAAATTTAAATTTATACCTAAGTATTCTTGTATCTTCAGTGTTTCTCAATGTAAAATTGTAACCATGTTTGTTGTATTTCTACTGATTTAAGTATTATTAGTCTGAAGAAAGATAAATTTTCTTAACATTAGGATGTACACAGCCTAACCAGTATTCAACCACAGACAACTTTGTCTCTTTTTTCTTTTTTCATTGTACAGAATAAGAAAGGAATTTATAGACTGAAACACAAAATGAAACTGTTTTTCACAAAAATTACATTTTGTAAAATGATTTATCAGAACATTTTTTTTTTAGACTCATATTGGATATCATATTATTTGGATATTTGATAGGCCCCATTTCAAAACTTTAAATAATATCACTTGTCTTTGCTAAACTAAAAATATATGCTGCAGAACATGCATAAAATGCATTAATTTTATTGAATTTCATTAAAATTTCTTATATTTGCTTTCAGTTTTAAGACTAAATGCAATTTTGTCTAAACTTAATCACAAAAAGATGTTAATCTGCAATTTTTCTTAATGGATTATATTTACAAGTAAGCCACCATTTGCCTTTAAAAATAGTCCTTCAATAAAGAGATTACTTTTTAGTCACTCCAGAAAACAAAAAAATCAGGTAAGTTTTATCAACCTTTAAATTTGATTATGCCTTTTACTTGGAGTTGTTTAAAGAAATTGAATTTTTATGTGAATCAGGTTTAGTTTGAAGTGAACAGGTGTTATTATATTATATCTTTTTTAAAGTTATTTCATGAATCAATAAATTTAATTTCTGATTTGATTTCAAGTTGGACTATTTGTCTGCAATCGACAAAATCCATTTGCAACAACATTATCTAGATGATGTTAAAGTATATTGCTATATGATAATTACAGCTGAATTCTGTATGAGAAATAAAGAGGCATTTAAAATCAAGTACAAAAATTTAAATATCTAGGAAGTGTTTAACAGGGAACAGAAAATGTGACACCAATATCCAAAGGTGAGCACAAATGCATGCTTTATTGGCTTAAGGTCCGGTGATGGACTTGGCCAGTCTAAAACTGTCCGCTTTTTTCCCCACTGATGTAGTGTTGGCAGTATGTTTTGATAAGAAAATTGAACATAGGCTGGACTAGGGTTAGTTTCACCAAACACTGCAAGTTGTTATAAAACCAAAACATTAAGTAAAAAAAAAAACATAGTGCACACTAAAGGAAGAATATAAGATGTCATGTTGAAGTCAGCAATCTCGAGAGATTGTCCTTGTAGCTTATTGACCGTAATAGTAAAACTGAGCTTCACTAGAATTCAAAAGCCAAGTCTATTGGAATTATCAAGATCCTGGAAACCATCTTTTTGGGCTATTTCTCTTAGGATATTTGCTTCAGTGGCATGTAGGAGACAGGCAAATTCCATTGGACAACTTTGGAAGTTTGAGTTCTTCTGAGAAGCATTTTGCGCAGCTTAACTTTTAGTTGAAGTCTGTGGGCAGGAACATCAGGCAGCTCAAGCAAGTTGAGGAACTCAACTAAACAGGCTTCAAAGTGTTTGGAACTTTGTCATTTGATTTGTACAAATGAATCTCCTAAATAATTTTTTGCAATATTTTTTCAATTGCATCATTCTTTGGTGATTGGTGATAAAATGTCTCACTTACAGAGCCATTTTTTAAATTTTAAACAGCTTTAAAAAAAATTAAATTAAATTGACTCGTCTGCTTGTAAAATATAGAGAATAAACTTTTTCACAGTTTTTGTAGAGTAGCTGTGATTACATATTTTCAATCCATAGCATTTATCCATCATTTCATAATTTAAAAACTGTGTCAGATCCATCCCTAATTTCATAAACAGTTATCTGTATTTTATTTATTATTTACCAATGTGAAGTTTGAAATGGTTTATGTCATTGTTAACTGCATACTATTATGAACTGGACATTTGTAACTAAAAACAAAGTACAGATAACTCTTTAAGAAATCAGGGATTGATTTGACATGGTATTCATATTAAAAAAAAAATTTACTCTATGTTTAAGAAGTGAGGAGGTTTTATGAACTTACAAATAAAAATAGTCGTTAAAAAACATTAATTTTTTGATAAATAATGTGCCAGATAGGTCAGAGATTAAAACTGTTTTTAATTGTGTGAAAATTGCAGACAAAACCAGAAATTTCAGACAGAACATCCCCACACCAACATTATCAAAAAAAAAAAAAAAAAAAAAGAGATGTGTAAGTTTTGGAAATTGTTCAAATGATCCCTCTTTATTCTGGACATATCTCAGCTGTCTGCTTGAACTTTGGAAATTGAAGTTGATGAAGATAAATGGCCATGAGGAGATCAAATCCTTTCATCATTCTCACCAATTCCTATTCAGGTTTGGTGTTCACGTCCTGTTGAAAATAACATCTGTGGTTACAATTTTTCTTCCTTCTTTTCTGATGGTCATATGTTGCTGCTGCTTTTTCCATTTCCTTCTTTTTCTGATGATCTCTTGTTAGATTTGCTTCAGTCATTTGACACACGGGGAGATTCATCACCATATTTGAGCTGTACAACATCTGACTTGCATTTTAGATTCATCTGGTAAAACAAGTACACTTAACTGAGAAACAGGCACAGACACATAAACATAACTTATGTGTCTGTGCATATTTATATATATATATATATATAGAGAGAGAGAGAGAGAGAATGCTCACAAATTAACTAAGACATGAATATCTTAAAAACTAAGAGAAAAACTAAAAGACAATAACGAGTAAGTGTAAAGTGAAAAACAAATGACATAAAGAAGAAATAACTGTGATATTCGACTTCTAAACACATATGCAGGCAGGTGAGTGCATGCGTGTGCCCCTGTGCACACACAAACACATGCAATAGAAATAATTTGCACAAATGGATTATAGTGGCTATTTTTGTGTCTGGTAGTGTCCATGTGTATAATTTTTGAAGATGGTAGGGAATGTTGGCATATCATATTTCTGGTTGCTTTAGAAATTGCAGAATGTAGATGATAATGTGTGTGCATGTTCACATGTGTGCATCTTGTATGCATTTTTGTTTCTATCTGGTAATATATATAGGCAATAAATGATTTTTTTAATCCAATATTGTTATGAAAAAAAGTTAGAAGAAAGGCCCCAACAACATGTGTATTAATTGTGTATAATTTATTTATATATATATATATATATATATATATATATTATAAAAATAAATTATACACATAATAAATAAATTATAATAAATTATACACAATTAATACACATATATATATATATATATATATATATATATATATATATGTATGTCTATATTTCTGAGATGCGGTATTATGTACACTATTTACATTATTTGGACTATTGTCCTTATCTTTGTTGCCACATTTATCACAATGTTTCAGCCATTGTATGCTCAGGCCTTCTTCAGATGCTTGGAATGTTGAACTGGACCCTTTATTTCGCTCACTGGGGTAGACTGTTCTAGTTCCAGGTGACATGTCTAGTGGATGTCAGTTATCAGATATCTCTTGTTAATTCCATTCTCCAAGTTCTCCACTGCCTTAACCAAGTATTGAACTCACAACTCTTTGGGTCCTGTCACTGGATCTAACCAATGACTTTATCCACTGTGCCATCCACATTCCTTCCGTATTCCATCAGTGAGAAGTAAGTTCCACTCCAGCAGCTTCTTCCCCGGAACCACTGCCCTGGGGAACCGACTCCTAACAGGATGTTTCCCTGATCATTACAATCTTAACCTGTTCAATGCTAGGTTTATGCATTATCCTCCACTCCTATATACACAAATGGCTTCTTAACGAAAGCCTCTACATCGTGTGGCCCCTGGGCCTTGTAAAGGGTGATCCTTACTATAAAATAAAAGACGATCTTTCTCAATATGTGTGACAGAACTTGTTCGTAAGTATTAATCATTTCACCCCAAACAATCAATAATGCCACCAGAATGCTGGGGATTACAGGGAGTGAAAGGTAAATAAAATGAGAATAACTGAGAATGGGGCTGATTGAGAAAATTAATGTCGTCTCTGCTTCTATTTTCTCTAAAAATTTCTTGTTGCTTATATAATCTGTCTGTGGAATTCTCAGAATGCTCCTGTTTCAACCATGTCCCTGTTGCTTTGAGCTTCATCTATATCTGTGAAGATATTATCCAGAATTCACTGACATGATTTTATCAAAGTTTATTTCGTTTCTAACGAAATTCTGAGTCGATCCTTCAAATCTACAAATCTACCATTCATCCTTGTATTGAATACTATTGCCATATCTGGTCTGGTACCTCTGCTGTTCATCTTGAGGTTCTCGACAAAATCCAAAGATGGATATACAATGTCATAGGTTCTGACTTGGAATCTCGAATCCAGTCCCTTTCTCACAGACGTGATGTTGTTCCGCTCTATCTTTTCTACAAATATTTTCATGGCATTTGCTCTAATGAGCTATTTTCACTGGTGCCCCAACCGCATGAATTTAAGAGTGCTACTAGGCTGGCATCTCATTCCCACCCTTTTACTGTCAAAATAGTTAAATGTAACTGTCTCTTCTACTCCAACAGCTTTTACTCTTGCACTTCCCAACACTGGAACTCCCTTCCTCTTACTTGCTTCTCTGATAACTATAATCTTAAAAACTTTAAATGTAATGTCAATCAACATCTTCTGTTACCTTGATCTGTTTATCCTTTCCTCAACCACCCCCTATACCCAGTCTTTCCCCTTACTTACACTTTCTGTAGCCTCTTGCATACTAGTAGTACTCCTATCTTGCTTGGGGTGAATTGCATAAAAAAAACAAACTCAAAGTCTTCCTCCTAGTTTCAATTGAGCTACTTCGGCTGAGCCCATCTGAAGCAGCAGAGGAGACAGATTAATCCAATAAAGCATTAGTTTTAACATCCAGGTGGATGTAAATTTAATCCCTGTGTGGGGTAACAAATGTTGTCCATAGAATAGAATACAAAAGGCTATCAAGACCAAATGTCCTTGAAAACTGATGAAAGGGGACTTGTTTCATCAAAACAATGATCAACCAACAACTCCGCCACTTCAATGGCTACTGTGCAGGACTGTCACTTTGAAATGGTTGATCACTCTCCCTATTTTCCTGGTTTGACTATCTTCTGTTCCCCAGCAAGAAAAAATACTTGGCTGAGAACTGGTATTGCAGTGATGATGATGTCATTTCTGCTGTTGATGACTTTTTTTGACCAACAAGATGAACAGGCTTCTTTGAGCCGTCAGATGTCAGTTTACCGGAAAATAAACAATGCAGTTATTAATAAGAAGAGTTGAAATTGATGCATGCAAGATTTCCCTGTTCTTCCATCACCCCTTCATAACCCATGAACCTTTCAGCCTACTCCTGTACACACACACACACACACACACACACACACACATATATATATATATATATATATATATATATATATATATATATATATATAGGAGAATAATTAAAAAGAAGTGCAAAAGACTTATCTATTTGATTTTGAGGTTTACAAATATACCACTCATTAGGGTCAGATGTTAAGACTAGTGTTGAAACTTGATTAATGCATGGAATAATAATGCAACACAAAATGTACTGAACAAGAAAGTGTACACAATATTTACATATAGTCTTTTGTATATTCCTGGGAAGACCGTTCCTGGAGAATGTGTTGACTTAGTCACAGTCGGGCAGAGTCTCTGGATTGAATCTCTTGATTCCACCTCACTCTCTTCCCGGTACCAACCATATTTATATGGTTGGTACTCCACTATGCAAATTAGGTGGATCCTACCACAACAACTAGAATAGATTTATTTGATCCTGAAGAGTGCTTTACCTGTGAAACTTGAAGTTGGAGAGATAAATCTTTTGAAATTTTTATCATCTATTAACTATTGTTGCTCTTTTTTTAAATATTGAGCACTTTCTTTACTAAATGATGTTCACCTTTAAATATAGTCCAGTAATTTACTGTATTATGTATCTTGTTAGGTGTTAATGATCTGTGTTATTATTATACTAGCTTAAAAGCAGCCCTATTGGGCAGCATTTAACCTAGCTCCAGTGATGAGCTCTTCATTGGGCCTTCATCAAAATAGGTAAGGAAGAGTAGATATGATAGGCAACAATAAAATACAGAAGAACTCAAAACTGATTGCTGTATTTAAGTATTGTATTAATATTTAAGCTTACCTTTTAAAAGTTCAATGGTAATTCTTCTTCCACCACTTAATTTAAAGACAGTTTGATGTACGTAGGTCCTTACTTTCTATACAAACAATTATTTTTATTTCATGGATGATTTTCGCTGGATTTCGCAACTAATTTCAATTATTTCTAAATTTATTTCCAAGTTATAAAAATTGTTATCATACAAAAAAATGTGTCAGAAAAATCACGTAAAAAAATCGCCAAAAACAACCACAGTAATGAAAACTTGGAAATTCAAAATTTCAGGATTGCCGGTCCAAATCTGGCCCTGAATGTTTTTAATTTGCTTATGGAGTCCAAAATGGTATGATATGTTGGGCTATGGCCTCTAGGAGTAAAGTTGAAAAAGTGTGACACACTGACATTTGCAGTTATTATTTAGATATTATTATTATTATTATATACTGTTAAACCCCCAAATTACTCATACACTTGCAAATTTTGAGATTTTTGTATTGTGTTGTTCTATGAGACATGATCAATTGTCAAATAGTTTTTATAATTTCTGAAATTTTAACAAAAGTTAAATTCTCCAATTCAGGTATAACAAAAATTTTCATTATAGCTTCACAACCTGCCAAAGCTAGAAAGAGGTCAGTTATTTCATTTTCTCCCCATCTTGCTTGGTTGCCTTTCAATCTTTTAGCCCTAGCCTGGGTAGCAAAACCCTAAATCCAAGTCTTGGTAAATTCTGGTTCATCTAAGTAACTTAAACATCCTATCAGTGACACCATAGAGATATCATTTCATTAAGAGAATTGTTTCCTCTTGAACTTGAATCCTTATCAACATAACTCTTAGTAAAAGTGAAACAATTTTCAATTTATCTGACTTAGGTTTTATTTCAACATCTTCAATGGAGACTAGTCATATGCAAAGTCTCCTATCTGTCTGCCAAGATAAAAACAATTGGCAAAAATATCCATGCTTGTGATCCTTGGGTCAATGTTGGTGTCGCTGAAGAGGACTCTTCTTGCTACACAAATTGATAACTTGGTTCTCTTTCCTTATCCTTTCATGTTTTTCATGTTGAATTTGAATGCTTTGAACTATTGGAAGTGGCTCTTGAAATTGTTTAGATATGGCTGTGTAAATTTTTCTCTCATTGTAGGCAGTCATAATCTTTAACCTGAGTTTTCTCACAAAGGTTTTTAATCTTATTGTTGATTAGTTCTTCTATTTTAGTAGCATATCAACTCTGTTGGTTAATGATGAACATATTTTTTTATATTAAATATATGGCTTGTAAACAATGCTTTAAATTGTCAGTTCTATCACTTTCCAGTTATGCCTTTAGAATAGAGTTATTTAGTTCTATACTTTGTGGTTATAGTCCATGGTTTCCCAACCTGGGTGTATCACCCACCAGTGGGCAATTTCAGTTGTTGGGTGGGTGATGACCAACTGAATAGAAAATGGTGGGCAATTGGAAATTTTGGTTGTCTATATAGGATTTTGAAAAAAAAATATTCAAAGGAGCTATGCAAAGAATCTATATTAAAAAATAAAAAACACAGGAGGCTAAATGGAAATAACTGGGTCACATTTCTAAATAAGATATAGATATCCCTGTAAACAAGGAATATTTTGGTATTTTCTATAGTTTTGAGAAGGGTTATTAATGTTCAAATAGTTCTTTAGACAAAGTAACATTTTTTTAGAATATAAATGAGATAAAGGAAGACTAAGAAAAAAAAAATACTGAATTTTTATTAGTAGCCAGTAATGTATAGTCTTTTTAATTTTATAATTATGAAAATCGTTTAATATTTTGTCAATAATTGCAACCCTAACCATAAAATTAACCTTGACTATGAAGTTAAATTATATATAAAGTTTTCAATGTTCAAATTTGATTTCATTTGCTCTTTGCTACAGTAGCAGCAGCAGCAGCTATGTAAGTCAGTATTATTTGTCACCTCCATTTGTTAATTTTAACTACATCATAAAGTCAGTTTACGAACCAGAAGAAAACATTTACAATTTTGGTAGGTTTTTGAATATTTACTATACAAGTAGGCAGTGGAAAAATTTTCCATGTTAAAATTGGCAATGACTCAAAATGGTTGGGAACCCCTGTTATAGACTAACCTCCTTGAAGTAGGATAGGATTCTGGTAACTGATGTGTAGTGACAAATATTTCAAGTGTTATCCTCTGACTCCAGTCCTGAAGTGCATCATAACATCCTACCTACTTTGTTTGTCTTCATTTAATGAACTTTTTAAGAAAAAACAAATACCTTCCTGTATCTTTCATCTAAAATTCAAGAAGATAGGAATGTCTTTTGTGATGAAACTGCAGATAATCCTTCAATAGAATACTTTTTTTTCTATATTCTTCATTTACTGATTCTTTAACTTTTCTTTCTTTTGATGTCATTTTAGGTCAAAAAGAAGCATTCTTTACATATAAACCCTTTTTTTTTTTTTAAATAATCTCATATTTTGTAGAGATGAATAATTTCAATCTCATGTGTGCATACATATGTTGTTTCCATATCAATTACTTTTTTAGGGGATGGAGTTACTAGTCCCATGCCCAACCAGTTTTGAATTCAGAGATGTCTTTCTCCTAGACTGGTTGCCAACCAAAGCTAGAGAGAGCAGTTTAAATTTAGTATATCTAAAATGAAAGCAAAAAGAAAGGAAAAAAAAAACATTCACATTATTTTATAGTTTTTTTTTCAACATTTGCAAAAATTATTATTTTTTTTTTTTTTTTTTTTTTTTTTGCAATTAAAGCCCAAATTAAAATTTCAAATTCGACCTAATCTACCTGTTTAGCACCTTTTTATGTTTATTTATAAACAAATATATTGTGGATTTATGGCATGTAAATTAAAAAAAATATTTACATTACTTTGTACAACTGTTGTAAGTACGCTAAATTAAATTTTCCATTTTTAATTAAATTTATAACATTTTCTTGCAATTAAAAGCAAAATTAATTTTAACTTAGATAAAAAAAAATGAGAGAAATTCTTTGTAGTCGTGAATGATGGATCTGGTGTCTTGATGTCAATTTTAATTAATTTAGAATATAGGTTCTGTAATGTTATTTAGTTATTTTCCCTGTGTGGTAAACAGCAAATTTTTTTGAAGAAAAATTAATTTAGAAAACTTAACAGAAAGTAATTCGATTTAAAACAGGTACACTTTTTGCATTGAAAAGTTTTCACAGCAATAGATTTCAGTAAGTAATAGAGAGTGAGAAGGAAAAAGAAACTTTTTTAATTGTTTTTGCATTTTTTATCTTATTTTATATATTTTTTGCAAAAAAGATGTTTAAAATTCAACATTCTACAACTTTGTTACAATACTGATACTCTCTCCATTCTGATAATATCAAGAAGTTACTTTCCTAACAAATTGACAATGGTGAGATTTGAACCTGGGTCTCATGGTCATAAAGCAAATGTTTTAACCACTCAGTCATGTTCGTATCTATTATATAGACTTGAGGAGTAACATCTTCCAGAGTATGTTCACTCATAATGTGAGGTGACTTAAGTTATATCTCTCTCTCATCTTTGCTATTTGTGAGGAAACATTTAATAATACCATGTAAATCTAGATTCTTGTTTATCTGTTATGTTGCTAATTCTATGAGAGGATGGCAATATGCAGTTGATTTCTATTATCACAAAGTGATGAAAAGAAAAACTATCTAAATGAAATTGACTAGTTTAGAAAAAATAAAAATAAATATTCCCAGCATACCTCATTCGTGCTCATGTGTAGTCACACCAACATAACAAATTTAATCTGATCAAGTTCTAAATGACTCAATATATATATAGATATATAGATAAAATAACTGTTCAGAATCCTGAAGTAAAATGCTAATCTTGACCAGGGTATCACATTCTAAAGGGTAGTAGATATTCCCAAAATTTTCAGTGTTTTCAGCCATCATCAGTATCCTGTATTTGTCATCCGTATAATCACATGCAAAGAGGATATACAGTTTATTAAGAGATACATCCTATATGCTTGTACTGGTCTTTATTTATTTTCATTAACTATGACCCTGCTATATTTTCTGTACATTTGTATTCAGGGGATGGCAATTCTATTTTCTGTCATGTTCACACACACATACATATATATATATATATATATATATAATTCCGGAAAATTCTTGTTGAAAACTCAACTATACTTAAACATGAAAACAATAAACAAAAACTAAAAATTCTTGAAGCTATATACATAAAAGTGTTGAAACCTAACTTGAACAAAATAAACTATGAAATCTCCACAAATGTTCTTAAATGCCTATAATTGATAACAGAAGCCACTGGTTTATACCAACGGCTTCCCATACTTAATAATTTTCGTTTTCACTCTCGCGTGGTCATGTGTGACGTCACGAGCTGCTGTGATATTTTCATTTCCAGTGTCTCATATGCATGAGTTTGTCATTGTTTGGAAATCTTCCATGCAAACAGAAACAGACTATCATCACTGTTTTGTCCGTGTATTGTTTTATAAACAGATTATCATCTTTGATTTTGTCAAAATCTTAGTGGATTAAAAAAAATTTTAAAAATATGTATCAATATTGTGATTTTCTATCTTCGTTTTGATAATGTTATTAAACTTATCAGACAATATGAAAAGAATTTACATAAAAAACAACAATTGTCTATATTATTTAATGAAACATGCATCAATATATATATATATATATAAGCAATGTAAATGGAAAAAATGAAAATTTTGAAAAAAAACAAACAAAAAAAAAATAAATGAAAGAAATATCGGCGTCTGACGTTTGGTTTAATAAACCTTTTCAAGACAATATTCATCAAAATACAATTCAGTTCAATAAAAAATATTATGGACATAAAAACACATTTCTTATTTAGAAAGATTTTCTATCTTCGTTTAGTGATTTTAGGAAATGTTATTAAACTTATCAGACAATATGAACTGAATTGTATTTTGATGAATTTACATAAAATAGACATTATTTCTTTTTCATTTTAAACAATTTTCTATATTATTTAAAAATTTGCATCATATATATATATATATATATATATATATATATATATATAAATATATATATATATATACCTAGTTTCCAACAACTCTTTCAATGTTGTTTACTTGTTAAGAAATGGATATGGAAACAAATGTCTGACAAATATTGTAAAAGTTGGGATAGCAAAGATATAATTTTAAGAACTTAAAAACAAAACAAAAAGTGAAACCTAACAATGTAAATGTATAACATCTCTCTCTCTCTCCATATATATATATAATATGAAAGCAAATTCAATATTAAATAACCCAAAAAGGGTCACATGTCATAAAATCAACCAACCAACAGTGTTGGGTAATGGTTTTCTTGTCTGTTTGATTTAATAAACACTGGGTTCTCTATTAAAAATTAGACATTTTTCCAAGAAAATGTATCACATCATAAAATCAACCAAATATTCATCAAAATAGAAGAATATGTCCCACTTATGGACATTATATTCTCAACCAAGCAGTAAGAAATGTACTTACATGCAGATAACAATAATAATATAACAATACATACATGCATAATATAACATAATATAATATAGTAGTATAATAAAAATACATACATGCATAATATAATATAGTAGTATAATATAACAATACATACATGCATAATATAATATAGTAGTATAATATAACAATACATACATGCATAATATAACATAATATAGTAGTATAATATAACAATACATACATGCATAATATAACAATAATATGCATAATATAGTAGTATAATATAACAATACATACATGCATAATATAACATAATATAGGAGTATAATATAACAATACATGCAACATAATATAATAGTATAAATATAACAATACATACATGCATAATATAAATAATATATAGTATAATATAACAATATATACATGCATAATATAATATAACATAGTAGTATTTTATAACAATACATACATGTATAATATAACAATAAACACATTGTATAATTAACAAAATACATGCATAACATAATATAATGTAGTAGTATAATATAACAATACATACATGCATAACATAATATAATGTAGTAGTATAATATAACAATACATACATGCACACATTGTTAAAAATTCACTGTACCAGACCAATACTTGTAAAGAAAAAAAATTGAAGTATATCAAAGTAGAATTATTTTCCACACTTGAACCTCTCTCTCACAGGCAGGATATGGCAAACCTCTCACTACTCTATTGCTACTACCATGGAAAGTGCTTGGACAAATTGCATCTCCTGGTTCCACCTGGTCTGACCTTCATGGCTAGGACTTGCCATGCCACTTACATCGTAGCAAACCATCCACATTCCCTTTGTATTCCATCCGTAAGTTTCACTCAAGCAGCTTCTTCCTGTAAACCATTGTCTTATAGAACAGATCCCCTAGAGGATGTTTCCCCTGATCACGACAATCTTAACCTGTTCAAGTCTAGAATCAACTGTTCTCTTTGTGTCCTAACCATATAAACTACCCTTTATCACAACACTCTGCCTCAAGTGGACCTTGGGCCTTGCACAGGATGAACCTTACTGTAAAAAAAAAATAAAATAAATTAAAAAAACAAAATATGTGACATAACCTAAATATATCTGGAGAGCCCACTAGTTGAAAGTCTGGTGATGCTCATGTAAATTAATTTCTCATTAAACTTTCAGTAAATGATCAAAAAAAAAATCTCATTTATTTTTTTAATGATTAATTTCTAATGACAGAATAATATTGACTGCATCAACAAATGAAATCAATAGTATTTTTTGTCATCTGTTGATATTTCTGAGATGAGGTAACTATTTACACTATTTACATTGTTTGGACTGTTGTCCTCATCTTTATTGCCAATATTTACAACATTTCGGCCATTGTACACTCCCACCTTCTTCAGGATCTGCCTATATTTCTGAGATGAGGTATTGTAATTATTTACACTATTTACATTGTTTGGACTGTTGTCCTCATCTTCACTGTCACATTCACAATGTTTTGGCTACTGTATGCTCTGGCCATCTTCAGAGGATATTTGTTGGAATTTCAAATGGAACTCTTTATTTAGTCCATGGGGGTTGATCAACCAATACTTTTATTCCCTGGCCAATGTATCCCCAAAGATAAAAACATTGGCTGATTGATCCATAAGTAACTTGACCCAAAAACTTGGACTCAGTGGAGAGAAGAGAAACTTGGAGAGTTATCAAGGTGAATTAACTAAAACTGAGATATCCAAAGACATGGTTTATGGAATTAGAACAATCTCATGGACTAAATAAAGGTTTTTGTTTGAAATCTGACAAATATCACTTGAAGAAGGCTACAGCAGAAACATTGTGAATGTGACAGTAAAATGAACACAACAGTCCGAACAATATAAATAGTGTAAATAGTTACTTCTTTGTCTTTCATATTTTTCCTCTGGTGGGTGTCATCTTAACAATATAAGATACGCAGATGATAATGGCTGATGAGAAAAGAAAACTACAGGAGCTCCTAGACAGTGTAGTAGTAGCAGAAATTCAGAAAAAGCAATAAGAAAAATCCAAGATGTAAGTTACAAATTGGAAATGACAACATCAAGCAAGTGCAGATGTTTAAATATCTGGGAAGTGTTTTAACAGAGTATTGGAAATGTGACACTGAAATCTGAACACGCAATGAACTACCAAAAGAGACACTCTAAAAGCTAAGTGATGTGCTGAGAAACAAAAAATATTTGGTTAAAAACAAAGAAAAGAATGCTGGATTGCTATGTGATATCCATCCTCTGATATGGCAGTGAATGCTAGACAATCTCCCAATGGATGAGGAGAAAACTAAAGACAGCAGAAATGTGGTTCTGCAGAAGGATAGTGAGAATTACACGGACGGAGAGAGTGAGCAACAAGAAAGTAATAAAGAAAATGAAAATTGAAAGAACACTTATGCTTAGAATCAGGAAGAGATAGCCGAAATTCCTTGGAAACATAAGGAAAGATAGCTTGGAAAACTTAACACTCACAAGGCATATTGAGAGATAGGGAATGGCAGCTACCTGATGAGCTTATATGAATGCAATGCAAAAATGGGATGGCAGGAGCCTTAGCAAAAGGAGACGAACTGCTAAAGACCATAAAGGATAGGAATTTTTGGAGAGCCATATTGCCCATATTCTGAAGGGATGCAGCACATTGAAGAAGAGCGATGAGCTGACAGTCTGAGAAGATGATGTTATCCCACTGATTAGTGACTGTCAAAGAAGATAAGAGTCAAATCTGATTTCAACTTTTAGAATATTCTTCAGTCTGCAGAATGAGCCAACATTGTTCTTTTGATAACTTCTCTTTGGTTTTGTTATTCTTGCAGTTGGTCTACCATTCGCCCATGCTTAGAATACTGCTGCTACATATGGTCTGGAGCTCCTGCTTTATATCTAGAGATCCTTGATAAAATCCAAAGAATAATCAGCAATATTATTGCTCCTGACCTAGCATCTCGGCTTCAGTCACTTTCTCATAACTGTAAGGTTACCTCCTTTTGCCTTTTCTATAAATACTATTAAGATAATTGTTCAGATGCGCTCTTCATTATGAGGCAAAACTCTTTGAATTTATGCGTAGTACTAAACTGACAATGATATCTCACCAATTTACGGTTGAGTTGGCTAGATGTAACTGTATGTGATATGCTAACAGTTTCTTCTTTCACACTTCTCAGTCATGGAACTCCCTTCCAGCTCCATGCTTTCCAGTCAATTTCAATCTGCAAAAATTTAAATGCAATGTTAATCATTATTTGATCTCCTCCTGATTACTCTTCCTCTATTCTTGCTCCTTCAAAATGTTCCTGTTTCTAACTCTTCTGTACCCAGTAACCTCTTACGTCTGTAGCTTTATTGTCTTGCTTATGTTGAACTTGATTAAAAAATATATGTTATTATACTATTATAGTAAGCCGCCCCCCCATACACACACACACACCAAAGAAAAAAAAATTATTATAAAACAATGTACATTAACAGTCTATTTGGCTTAACTCTGGTGGCAAAATGACTGCTATTATTGGCTATGATAAATAGAACCCATAGATAGTTGTTACAATTGTCATGCAAAATTATAATCATTTCTTTTGTATCCTGTTATTAAGTGGGTATGTGGCTCAAAGACTGAGATGCTCTCAGTAAAGTGAAATGAGATTCGTTTTATAAACAGCTATTTGCTGTACACAATATTGATTCCCTATCATTTAGGCAAAGTGTTTGATACAAACATAAAAATGAATACAGCACATTGTAAAGTTTGCAGTGACCATAATAAAAATGAGAATAACTGCCAGAATGCATAAACCTCCATGTTAGTTATTATGACAGGATCAGCCATTTTTTTTTATTCTGACTTGACATCTTTGAAGATTCAAGAAGCTAAAAAATAAAAAATGTCAACAAAAATGCATCTTGTTGAGTCCTTTGAATTACCATTATTTAGTTTCTTTTTCTTTTTGGAAACAAACTCCTGGATTTATATTTGTTTTCTAGAAAACACGTTTAAGGCAAGGAACAAAATCAGTATTTGGGTCATAAGATGGAGGTGGGAGAACAAAAGCTTTCTTAATATTTCGAAAGATTCAGCCACTGTATTTCTGCTTTGTTTCTCTTAAATTTTTTTCCATTTTTTTTTATAAAAGAATGTATAAACTAGATTGGCATCTAGGTCCCACCTGTTGATATAGCAACCACTTCTACTCCAACAGTTTCTTTTCTCACACTTCCCACCTGTGGAACTCCTTTCCGTTTACTTGCTTCTCTTTTAACTACAGTCTTCAAAAATTCAAATGCAACATTAATCATAATCTTCTTGAATTCCATTCATCTTTTGTCCTTTCCCCAATCCTGCCTATACTCAGTCTTTTCTCTCACTTTTACTCCCTGTAAACCCCTGCATACTAGTGGCATTCCCACCTTGTTTGGGGTGAAATAATTAAAAAAAAAAAAAAAAAATAAAGAGTGACAGGAATAACTTATAATTATGGACAATAATTTACCCAATTTCACTTGAAATTTGAAAGGTTGAGTCTGAAAAATACAAAGTATCCTGAAAAGTTCTCATCTCAACCAACACACTTCTAAAGCATAAAAAAAGAAAGTTTTTGACATTTGATCAGATTTTGACAATGCAATAAGGCCGATAACTTTTCAGCACAATTACAAGACTGTAATCAAACAAACACAGAAGTCTAAATATCTGGAAAGATGGAAAATGAACACTGAAATCAGAAGGCATATTGGAATAGCAAAAGATGCCTTCCAAAAAGTAAACATAGTACTAAGAAACTGAAAAACTTCATCAGAAACAAAGAAAAGAATGCTCAACTGCTATGTAATATAAATCATCCTATATGGTAATGAATATATGCCAATTCCCTCACAAATGAAGTAGAGACATGTGGCAAGAGGAATTTTTTGAAAACAAAAAGTTACTTAGATTCCGAAAAAGACAGCTCCAATGAGAAAAGAAGTCTTGGAAAATTTGACACTCAAAGGACATATCAAAGGTATGAATGATAGGGAGAAACCTAACGAGCTTGCATAAATGGATGGCAGGAGAGTGATTTGGAAGGATAGCAAAAACACAAACCTTGCTAAGAGATTTAAAATATGGGAAATTGTGAAGATCTATGATTGCCCACATCTTGAAAGGATACATAATGTAAAAGAAGTGGAAATTGCTGTTTGTATTGAGTTTGGCTTTTTAGTAGAATGTAAAATAAGAAGTGGAAAGATTATGCTGCTCCAATCTTTCAAATGGGGGAAGACCCTCCCTGTCTTGAAGATCAACATTTATAATCCTAACATTTTGCCAGTTGTCATATGATCATGAAAGTTCACGCACACACACACACACACATATATATATATATATATATATATATATATATATATATATATTCCAGAGGTAGTCACTGTGCAATATGCTCTATATTCTGAGGGGGTTAGAGGGAGAGGCAACAAACTCAAGAGCTGTCCTTGTATGGCTTCAACTACAGATAAAATGTATTGTTGGTAATTTTGCTATAAATATATATTGTTGTTCATGTTTTTATATATATATATATATATATATATATATATTCCTGGTATTTTTAATATGAAAATGTATTTTTATACTTTCATAGTGTTTTATTTTTGTTTGGGGGTTCACTATTTGCCCATAGTTGGGACCCTAACAGGTGCTAACACCCCAGGTCAGGGTAGACCTGGGAACAACAATTAAGAGGTGGTTCCACTCCAGAAAATACCTGACTTCTCTTCCCATACTCTATCTTCACAACAGCCAGATCAAAACGAAATTGGACTGTTGTTGTCACATATAGGCTGAAGCTGCCCAATCTTCACTTTCTCACCTTCAGAAGCTTTTGCCCGACCTTGGGGGTGATGAATTGTTTTCTACTTGTCATATCCTCAAAAACTACATAATGAAAAAGTAATTATACTGTCAGTTTGTCTTTAAATATATTTAAATAAATAAAAATTAATCATAGGGTCAAAAATAATTATCTTATTATAAAACGCAGATTGTGTGTGTGTGTCTGTACGTTTATATATTGGATCGGATTTCCTCCATTTTTCAACCAATTTCAACAAAACTTCACAGGACTACGTAAAATTACCTTGCGGTTGTTCTGACAGCGCCAAAAATTGGAAAAACACAATTGTTTTTGCATGAAATCAATTTGAAAACACGGTAAAACACGATTCTGTTGCCAGAATGAAAGGGGGACAACTCATATCGAGTTATACTTAT
>CAHIKZ030005375.1:77500-117500 GCA_903632075.3 Acanthosepion pharaonis
CTATAGGCCAAAGTTTTGGGTCACATTCTGGATTTAATAATTAGTAAGTTTCATACCTTCTTTGTTTTAACTAACTGTTACTAAGCTCAGATGCTGAAATTGTTGAAAACCAATAGTGCATGGCATTCGATATTTTAGACAGACGGGTTACCTAAAATGTAATATCTACCAACTAAGGTCACTGTTAGCCAGCAAGTTATTGGTTTGGACAAAATGTTTTTGTTTTCAGTTTATTAGGCAAGTAAATTTTGGTTTAATAATATATTATGAACAAATGTGAAAATTTTAGGAAGGAACTGGTTAGGTAAATAATCCAAAGTCCCTTAATTTTAGGCAAAATGTTTTGAAGTAGAATAGGCAAAAACTTTAAAAAATTTTTTTATATATATATATATATATATATATATATATATAAATCAAATTTACTCCAACCAAGACAGTAAAACTACTAGGACAGAATGGATTACTGGGTGTGGAAGAATTGGAAAACAGAGAAATTTACTAAGGAGCAAAAACAGTAAGAAGACTAATCAGGAGGACAGGAAAAAGTGATAGACATTGCATCTAAATTTTTGAAGATGAAAGTTGGCTGGAAAGAATGGAGTCAAAAGAGAGTTACATAATGAAGAAGTGCAAGTAAAGAAACTGTTAGCATAGAACTCACAGTAACTTCTAACCAACTTAACACCGGTCTAGTACTGTACTTAGATTCGTGAAATCTAGGTACCCTGGTGAACAGCTCATATGAACATTTGCCATGGCAGTGTTTATAGAAACCATTCAGGGAAGCTACATTACGGCAATGGAAAAATGACTGAAGCTAAGACGCAGATAAGGACCAATAATATTGCTGATTCTTTTTTGGCTGTTATCTCTAGATATATGCCATGAGCACTGAACCATATGTAGCAGCAATATTCAAAGCATGAATGACTGGGAGTCTTATAGATATGTAATATAGATTCAGGAGAAAAACAAACCAGTGAGCCAGCTTTTTTAGCTGATTTAGCAATAGGTTCAATATAGTCTTTCCATTTCATGTCAGCCAAGAACATTAACCCGACAAGGTGCAACAAATCACTATCTAGAAGGTTAGCATCAGCCATGCTGATGGAATGCAGAAAGGGGTCTCTCAGAGAGCAGTTTAGTTTTGGAGACATTCAAATTAAAAAGCAATCTTTTGCCTCAGTTAAAAACAGACTGATGATCATTTTTGACATCAGCTGCCAATTTGACCTTATTGGACCTATCAAACTTAGTACTGAGACAGGAGTAAATGATTGTGTTATTAGCATAGATACCAAGTTGAGAGCTAATGTCATCAGAAAGGTCATTAATGAAAATCAAAAATATGTAGGACCAAGAGTAGAGCCCCTGTGGGGAAACTTGCATTCATGCAAAAGGATCTAGAAGAGTGACATTAAGGGTAACTTTCATTTCATGGTTTGATAAGAAAGAAAAGGATCTGCTTGAATATTTGCCTGGAGACACCATAACTTTTCAATTTAGAAAGAAAACCAGCACAACAAACCCTTTCGAACGATTCCAAGATGTCCAAAGCTGAGCCTTACTATTCTTATCTAGAGCTTCATAGACTCTTTCCACGGCTGATCTGGAGAAAAAAAAGCCATACTGCTTGTCTGAAAGAAGGCTTTGTGATGTGAGATGCTTAACAAATTCAGCATTGATTAAGGCTTTTCATAGTTTTCAGAAAATAGATAGAAGGCTAATAGGCTTATAGAAGGATTGGACAGTTCCCCTGAGTTATTAAAAACTGAAACAACAGATGAGGATTTCTAGCATGCTGGAAAGCAAGAGGCAGAAATGCATTTATTATACAGTTTAGAGAGAACAGGAGCCAGTTCAGAAATACATTTCTTAAGAACTATTACAGGGATACCATCAGGTCCACATGCTTTCTATGGATCCACATTGGAGATGATAGCTTATCACTTAACAGAGACTCAGTTCTAAATGCAAAGTTCGACAGGGATACTCCAGGTGATTCAAATATAGAGTTAAAGAAGTATTTACAGGTGAAACATTCAGCTTTATCAGTGGAAGACATTAACAACTGTTATACTGGAACATACCTATTCTATTGTTAATAGACTCCCCCACATATAATAAGTAGTAGTAGTAGCAGTCGCCAGGGGGCTCAGTGAGTTGGTCAATCAGTCGATGTCGGACATTAAAGTATCAACCACCCCAACTAGATTGCTGCATCATTAACTATTATTTCAAGTTCCTAACGTTTTGTACATTGAACCTTTTTAGGACCGACTTAGTGAAATACAAGCCTCCACTGTGAAACTACTCTATAACAACAACTTAACTTTATTGAAGAGAGGAGTAATAGAAAACTTACTCTTATTTAATACACTATTACAGAGCCGCCAGTAACCATGAGAGCCAAAAATGTTAGATGCAATATGGTATCTCATTCTCTCAGCAAACAGAAACTTAGCTCCTTCCTTATTACATGCTGCTACAAATAGGTGTCTGTTATGATGATAACTGTCTCGCTGATATAGCTGGAAATAGTGATTCCTGTGGGCTATAGTGGCAGAACATGTTGGAGTGAACCATGGAGAAGATTGATATTTCTGAGAAGGAATGAAAGCATCTATACCGACTTTGAACCAGGAGGAAACCTCTGTGGTCCAATTCTCAACATGGAAATTTAAAATGCCAGACCATGGGACAGCTTGAGGAAAGTCATGGAGAGTTTTCATTGAACATGACAGAGAAGGAATATCTTGTGAGATTTTTTTTTCTTGTACAAGCATGGCTAGAATGTTTGGAAACTAAGCAAAAAAACTCAACTGAGAATGAAATTACTACAACAAAAATATCTCTCACACAACACAGTACAATAAATGAAACAAAACAATATGTTAATAATCCTCATTAGCACAGAACTTACCCCTATCTTGAAAATGACTAAAATATTAACCAGAATCACTTGGAAAACCAACACACTCGGTTCTCAAAAAAGCAAACTTAGTTAAAAAAAATTGACAAAATTTATCTTATTTCTCATATTTTATTAAACATGCATTAGACAAGGTTTGCTACCCAAATAATATATAAAATTGTACAAGAATGTGCTAAAGTAGTAAAAAGAAAGCACTCAATATAAAAAACAAAATCACAGAAGTAGATATGTTCGCCTATCGTCCAATTCACATTCCTCTCCTGTCTTTTGAACAGGAGTAGAGGTTTATTCCTTGTTTCCTGTTTATGATTGGGTATCCAGTTTCTTCTAAAGTCTTCTCATTCTCTTTTGCTCCCAGTAGTTCCTTGCATCTTAGTGGCATTATTGCCTTGTTTAGGGTGAATTGATTTAAAACGAAAAGTAGATTGTTGTGCATGAATATGTAACATTGACTTCATTTACAAAGTGAAAGAATATACGACAACGTAAACATATAAAAAAAAGTTTAAATAAAACACAAAAGTCTTTGTATAAAAACAATTAAATGTATATATATTTATATTTCATACTGTTACTACAAAGTAGGCATGTAGTTACTTACAATTGCTTGTATACCAAAAGAACAATGTGTCATTTTTGTACTTATCTTTGTGGATTGTTCACAAGCCTAAAAAATGCACGTTTGCTTACCTTGCTGGTCGGATCTAAAAGAGGTTGTTTATTTTACACACGTAATGATGTCTCGTAAAGCTCTTGTCAGGTCACATGACTGTTTTTTATTCTCATGATTATTTATATTTAGCTTTTTTTATTTAGTCAAGGGGAGATAACTTTTGTCTTTCACACGATTAAATAAAAAAAAATAAAGAGTCTAAAATTTGATACAATAACAAACTTTTCTGCACACATACCCCTTTGATACTGTCAGTTTCATGCAATTTTTACAATCCTCAGGTGGCAAGCAAGATCTCTCTCTCTCTCTCTCTCTCTATATATATATATATATATATATATATATATATATATATATAATGTGTGTATGTATCTCTCTCTATATATATATATATATATATATATATATATATATATATGTGTGTGTGTGTGTATCTATATATATGTGTGTGTGTGTATGAGTATCTATATGCATATATACATATATATGTGTATCTATATATATATGTGTGTGCATCTATATGTGTATATATATGTGTATATTATATATGTGTGTGTGTGTTTCATTGAATAATATGGACATATTGTGTCTACGTATTTTTATACTGATCATTTCTAGATGTCTAATCAGTTTCTTGATGTTAAGATGAAATTCATCAAGGAAGGCACTGTAGTTTTTTCTAATCCAAGTACTTTCAATCTTTTCTAAGATCATCTTTAGGGGTGACTTACAAAGACAAACTTATTGTAACTATGATAAAATCTGCATTCTGTTTTGATGGGGATTTTTAAAAACACATGCAAAAGTGCTCTGTTATAGAGTCTGTCTATATTTCTGAGATGAGGTATTATGTACAGTATTTACATTAATGTAAATACTAATGTAAATACTGCTCTGTTATAGTTATTTTTAAATTTAAAATTTATCTCTTGTAGTTATGGAAACTGAAAAGGATCGGTATAAAATATGTAGATGCAATATGTCTTTATTATTGTTATGGTCCGGTTCCTTGTACCACAGTGATAGTCCAAGGTAGAACCAATAAAGAAGAACTCAAACACAGGTATGGAATAACACAGATATATTACAAACAGGAATATATACAGAGAAGTAGAAGTGTTAGTATGAACAATCAGGTTTAGTAGAGAGAACAATGTAGTCTCAACCAGTATCACTATTCCAATGTCTTGCAGTAATTGTGTGAACGCGACTCTGTTTCGGACTGCCTCTGACTCGACTCTTGACTCGACTTGAACTATTGACTCTTTGCCTACTCCTGAGGTGCAGTATTTATTAAGTATGGAATAGTCCATTATTATTATTATTATGGCTAAGATCCCATAACAATTATTTAATCAGACATATCTGAATGAAGATATGCTGCCTAAAAATTCATATACATACATACATATATATGACTTGGTAGGCATAGGAAATCCTGGTTATTGGAATAGAGGATCTGTTTTTTTTTTCTCTATCTTCTATCACAAGGTTTTATGCTAATTAGTTTTTAGCGGTTTTATCAATAAATACTGTTTCATGTCATTTCCTCTTTAGCCAACTTACCCTGAAGATCTTTGAAACCTAGGTAGGTTGTTCCTGGCTCTTTACGATTTATTTCATTTACACACACACACACATATATATGCTTTTACATCATTATTTCTGTTATGAATATTTAGCTTATAAATTACTCTTTATTTTAAATAATAAATAAGTGCAAAGAAAAAAATTACTGTAATGTATTTTTCTTTCTGGTGCAATGGTTCATAATCTTGTGAATATATGAAACATTTGAGAGCATTTTAGTAGAATAAGAATAAACTGGAGAAGAAATGTCAGAATTTTAGATTCCTTGCAGATCAGGATTCAGCCGAGACTTCTATCAGAACACAATAGTTATTCAAGTATAGAAATAAATATACAGAACTGTGTTGTTTAATCTCTTAAAATGACCAGGAATGGCCTGTTGAGAGCATCAAACACTAAGAAATGCAGCAGATAAAAGATTGTATACTGCAGGGTTACAATATAATGAGCTCTTCAGTGTGTGGAGGAAAAGAATAGTTCATTCTCCACTCCTCTATGCCATTACTTTCATTAATTAATTTTTATTTTATAATGAATCAACCTGAGTGTTTTTTCCTTTCTTTCAAATTTTATTCATGATTAAGTAACTATAGTGACAGTAACTGAGTCAAGGCTGATAGTTTAGAATTAAAGAAATACAGAAATTGAATAAGAGAGAAAAATAAAGGTGAAAACAAGGAAACGGAAGAATAAGGAAATAGAAAAAGAAAGGAAATGAAGGGAAAAAGGTTAGAAAATGTCAAACGAAGCAAACTACAGAAAAAAAAAACTGAAAGAGATGAAGAAAAACAACTGAAAGGCAGAAAATTGAAATAGAGAAAAGAAAGAAAGGAAGTTATAAAAGAATAAGGAAAAGGAAAAACTTGGAAAGAAAATTGAAATAACAGAATGAAGAGAAGAAAAGAATGAAATGCAATGAAAAATCAAAAAGAAAGACAGAAAAAGCAGATAAATAGAAAGAAATAAAAATAACAAAGAAAAAGAAAGTAAGGGAAAGAACAAAGAGAAAAAAATGAAGGAAAAAGGAGAAAAGAAAAAGAAAGACATAAATAGAATAACAAAGAAAAAAGGTAAGGGAAAGAAGAAAGAGAAAAAATGAAGGCAAAGGAGAAAAGAAATATGAAAGAAATAAAAAAAGAAGAATAACAAGAAAAAGAAACTAAGGGGAAGAACAAAGGGAAAAAAGAAGTAAAATAAATTAAGAAAAAACAGAAGATAAAAATAAAAAAAAAATTACCAAAATAACAGGGGGGGGAATGTAACAACAACAAAATTGTCCTTGACTTGCTTGAACTTGACCTATTTAATCATTTATTCAATATTTTTTTCTTTTTTTATGTGCATTAAAAGTTTAATTTTTGAAATGGCTCATTTGATTTAAAGAAAGAAACCTTACTGTCACTCACCTACAATTTATCAAAAAACAACAATTGAATGATTGAAATATTTTATTTGTCATTAAATGATTACAATGACCAATCCCCCCAACGTTTGCAAACAAATCCAATGATTAAAATGTAGGCTTTCAAATAATGAGGTCTTCATATCTGATTTTGAATCAGTGACTCTAAGAAAGAAACAAAGCAATTTTTTTTCAATTATATGTTCAGATTTTCGTCAAAAAACTAACCTTTTCACTACTGCAGTTTCACTACCTTCAGTGTTTTCAGACAGTAAACTAGAATTTCTATCTTACCTTCATTCTGCAACATATACATATACTAGCCATTGGTGAGGGGGGACAAGGAGAGAAAAAAAACTGCTTTATATACCATTCTACCCTGACATGTAGTTTGTCTGGAGGAATTTTCTAGCATGTTTACATCCTGTCATCACCTCTGATCTCTCATTTAATAACTTATTCAAATCGGAATATCTCATTATTGCTAACTTCACCTCCTGGCACAACTTACACATTTTATTCCCTAAGCTAAATGCATGAGTTTTCTTCACTATGTCTCATTCTCCATATCTTTATGTATATCTCTATTGTACACAAGATGATTGTAATGTTCGGCAAAGTAACTGAGAGGATTGATCCCTCAACTAGCATTAATATTTGTGGTGACTTTAATATTCAATACAAAGAGTGGACTAAAACAAAACTGGTGAAGAAGACAGATGTTGCCGAAACATCTCCATTGCCTATGAACTAACACAGATTATTGAAGAACCCATCTGTGCTCCTAATGCAACAGAACATCAGGTGAACATCCTGCCCTGAAAAATGCTCTGCAGAAGTGTTACACACTCTGGACAATTCACGTCCTTCATTAGTCAGTGTTAAAGTTGATGTCAAACCAAAGACATTCCCTGATGTGCCATTCCATAGATTGCATTTCTCAGCCTTCTTCAAAGGTACTACCTTCAAAACTGCCATCCTTATCTCGGCACAGATGCTTTCTGGAATTTTATACCCCAGAAAAATTCAGGCAAAAAAACAAACAACCAGCCCTGGTTCACCCACTGAATGTGCTGTACTGTAACTGCTACTACAATATCTATCACAGGGAACAGTGTTATAGGACACTTGCTGCATTTAGAACTGCTTGCAATCATTTGATGAGAGTTTTAGAAATTGCAAAGTGTAGCTATGCACAATCAACTTAGATCCCAGGAGTACTGAAAAATCTCTAATCAAATTCTGAATAGAGGCAAAACGTCAGTGCCGACTATCATAAATAACCCTCAGCTCATCTAATTCTTGTCGGGTAAGGTAAAGCTCTTCACCACAGTCTTTGGCCCTAACTCAACATTAGATGACAATGGCCAACCCCTCCTGACACCCCTGCTCTCATGTAGCACAAAGTAATATTTTTACAGCCCAGAAAGTCTCAAAATATCAAAAGCCTTGACCCTAATAAGATTACTGGTCCAAATAAAATCTCAATGGCTGTCCTTAACTCTGAGCTATTCCCAATCTTAACAACTGCTTGAAGGAGATATCTTTCCCAAGTCTGTGAATGTTGTCAAGTATATCTCTGTTTTCAAGAATGCTGGTGAGTGCTCATCCTCATCAGCCTTCTTATTCTCACTAGGAAATTTTTGTGGTTATAATTAACAAGAAGGTTGTTGATCACCTCAATATGGACAACCACTTGAGTGACAAGCAGTGTAGACTTCAATTGGTTTGATCCACTTCTGATATCTGAACTATCATTACTCACAGAATCAGTAAGGCACTAGACAAGAAATATATATGAAGGACGATCACACATATTTCAAAGGCCTTTGACAAGGCGTGGCATTAAGGGTTGCTGCACAAGCTCTCCAGTTATGTATCACTAGAAGAATCCTATCTGATGATAGTTGTTAACAGCCAGTCCTCAGAAACCACTGTGATTTACACAGGCATCCCACAAGTTTTGCTTCTTGATCGAACAATCTTTCTATTTTACATGAATGATCTGCCTCGGAGTATACTCTGATCTGTTGTTGATACTATGTTGAGGATACAATAATATATGTGCGCACCTCAAAATTTAGATGACCAGATCCTGGTAACTGATCTCTACTCTGGTCTAGGTTTAACAGATCAGTGAGGGAAAAACCCGCTGATCACATTTATTGACAAATTGATGAACCAAAATATGTGGGTTTGCACATGTGGATAGCAAAAAAATATATCATGCAACATTCTGTTCACATGTTCAAATTCCCAGAACATTTGAGTAATATTACACACACACAGACACAAGAGAATGATGCATGGTGGTGGGTGGGGAGATAAAGACATAGATATTTATTGGCACTGAGCCCAATACTGGAACACTATATAGAGAATCAGACTTTTAACATGAATGTTTCTATTTCTCTCCTTAAAAGATTTTATGAACAAAAAAACTTAAAAAAGTAATGGTTGAAGCTATTTTTTTTTACATTTTATATATTCTTTTTATAATTTCCTCTCTTCTTTTTTATGTGCTGTGTCCCCTAAGGATGAAGCCAATCATGGCTCCCCACAACTTCCAGTTCTTCATAACTTTATTCCACCATCCATTTAATCAAGCTCACTGAATATGTTATGTTTTGTTTTCCTCTGTCCCACTTGCTTTCAGTCGGTCCTGTGAGTATCAGATTTTCCAAGCCCTATTTCCTCATTATGTGCCCTAAAAATTTAAACTGTCTCTTCCTCATGTTAGGTATGAGTTTCCTTTTTGTTTTCATTTTCTCTCTAAAACTTTGTCTTTGCTCACATGTTTGGTCCATGGTATCCTCAAAATCCTTCTGTAGAACCACATTTCTGTTGCTTCAGGTCTCTTTTTCATCTTTGAGGAGACTGTCCCGTATTCAATGCCATACAGGAGGGCAGATATCACATAACAGTTCAGTACTCTTTTCTTTGTTTCTGTTTCTTAATGCTCTGCTTAGCTTTTGGTCTTATTCAACCTATACAGCGAGTCTGAGAGAATTAGAAATCCTACCCAGATTCAATATTGGTGGCTACAATCTTGACAGCATAAAATATGCAGATGACAGTGTTGACAACAGACATGGAAAGGAAACTACAGGTTACCTAGAGAAATTATAATTGATTTCATAAAGTAAAATTTATAGAATTGAGTTAAAATAAATTTCTTTGCCCCAAAATTTTCTTTCAAAAAATTATCCCGACTTGAAATTCCACATCTGTAGATATCTGAGGCGATACAAAGAGAACATTCTTGTTCAACATGACCATTTTATAAAAGCTGCAGTGCCAAAATTTTCATTAATGGTCATTATCAAAACAAACATTCAGAAGATGATTAAAGACTTTTAGAAGATATTAAAAGATTTTTGGCAGCGTATAACTTATCAATACATTGATTCTTTTATTCTTTGATAGTCTTTAACACAATATTTTACTTATGCGTCTGTTGCATTCAGCCAACCTTTATGTGCATCATATGCACATTATAATTTCCATTTCTTTTATGCATCTAGTCATTTCAGAAAATGTGGGTGATCATGGCTCTCCACAATTTCCTGTTTTTGTTGTTCAAAATAACTTTTAAACCTTTAACATCCCTCCTTGCCCCAGTAGAATAAGCAGATATGGTTAAGCATAATTGATAAAAACCTCAATCATAAATCAACGAAATTCTCAATAAATAATTTTTTTTTTTTTCTTCAGAGAGAGTGGGAGAAAAAGAAAACTTCTCTATGCCAAATATTAAAAAAAGGCACTTACAGTAACGAAGAAGACTTGAAACTACTATGTGAGATTTGGGGTGGACAGACAGTTGCATACTGGGCATTTGTGTACCAGACAACTGTGTCCCTAGACAAATGCATCCCTAGATAATTGCATACTTCTGATAATTCTTTGAAGTTACTGTACTGTCTTTTCTTAAGTGTTGCTAATTACAAACCAAATTTTAATTATTCTAAACAAGCAAAGAGGTAGTTAACATAAATTTTAAAAGAAAAAAAACATTTTTGTTTTTAAAGAGTTGTTTTATGTAGAAATTTGCACACCAATACCTTTTAATTACTCTAAACAAGCAGTAGTTACTGTACTATTTACATTGTTTGGACTATCGTCTTCATCTTTGTTACCATATTTATCACAACATTTTGGCTGTTTATGCTCCAGCCTTCTTCAGGTGGTTGGAATGTCAAAATGAACCCTTTATTTAGCTTCCTGGGGTAGAATGATCTAGTTCCACATGACATGTCTAATGGATGTCAGTTATCAGTTCTGTTAATTCCCCTCTCCAAGTTCTCCACTGCCTTAAACAGGTGTTGAACTCACACTTTTTGGGTTCTGTCACTGGATCTAACATCTTTATCCACTGTGCCATGTGTCCTTGATGATATCTGTGTATGAATATCTGGGACTTATAAACCTAATGTCTTCAGCAACCATTTTTTCAAGTGCTCATATTGCAATTTTTGCTGTTATCATTGCATGTTTTTTACCAGAGCTCATATTGCAATTTTCGTTGTTATTATTGCTTTTCTCTGGCACTCCTTATTACTGGTTCCCATATTGTATTCATTTTTATGCTTGGTCGGCTCAGGAGATTTTTGTGGCCTAGCATATGTTAACAGGAGATAACAGATAACTGACACCCATTAGACATGGCACATGTAACTAGAACAGTCTACCCCAGCAAGTGAAATAAAGGGTTCAGTTCGACATTCTAACCACCTGAATAAGGCCAAAATGTTGTGATAAATATGGCAACAAAGATGAGGACAATAGTCTGAATAATGTAAGTAATATACATAATACCTCATCTCAGAAATATAGATAGATACAGTACTTACTATAAATAAAAAAAGAGAGAAAAATTTATTTTTTAAAAATAAGAGAAAATTAAGCTCGCCATTTCAGTTCGTTCCAGCAGTGTGTACCATGAACATCTAATAGATTCTGGATTTTATAGATTATATTTTTATTTGGAACCCACACTTAAGTTCCGAAAATAAGACACTTGCAGAAAAATATTTGTGAACAAGGAAAATTACAGCTACCACTATCATAAGAAAAATGCCCATGAAACAAAAACATACTGACAATGTGTAAAGTGATCTTGCAAAGCAAGAATTCATACAGGGATTGACATGCTATAATCATTGCATTTTAAATGAAAATAAGCTCTTAATTTTATTCCTTTTATATAACTTTATGATTACTACCTATGTTTCTTTTCAAAATTTATGGTAATTGCCTTTAAAAGCTTCAAAAACTTATCAGAGGTATGCAATTATACATCGAGGAACACATTTGTCTATGGACACAAATGTCTGGTACGCAATTGTATGAGACACAAATGTCCAGTATGCAACTATCCTAGAACTGAAATTTGAAAGGTAGAAACATTCATTACATTGGAATGAAAAAATATAAACAAATACAATTCTTACAAAAAACCTTGCACTTTTAGAACAAGGCAAGATAACAGAACAAAACTATAAAAATTATAGGATTTACACTACAATATAATTTACAATACAATAATAATAATAATTATTTACAATACAGTAATAATATAATTTACAATACAATAATAATAATAATTATTTACAATACAATAATAATAATTTACAATACAACAATAATAATAATAATAATTTATAATACAGTAATAATATAATTTACAATATAATAATAATAATAATAATAATTTATAATACAGTAATAATATAATTTACAATATAATAATAATAATAATAATAATTTACAATACAGTAATAATATAATTTGCAATATAATAATAATAATAATTTATAATACAATAATAATATAATTTACAATACAATACAATTCTCCAGATTGTGAAAACATTGAGAAGGTGATAAAATGAAATGAACAATAGTGAGGCTTGCGTTGTTGCATTGTATATCATGAATGCTTTTAACAAAGTTTGGCATGCAATTCTTCTTCACAAGTTGAAAAGTTTCAGTGTCATCAAACAAATTTCCGAACTGATCCAGTCTTTCTTATCAAATCACAAAATGAAAGTTATCCTGAATGGCCATACTTCTAGATTCGTTTGCACTAATGCAGGTGTCCCCCAGGGCTCCATCTTGGGGGTCCTATTTGTTATGATTTTTATTAATGACATTAGCTCTCAAATTGGTATCTATATGCGATGATGCAATCATTTACCCCTGTCTCAATAGTAAGTCTAATCAGTTCAAATAAGGTCAAATTGGTGACTGATGTAAAAAATGACCTTTAGTTTGTTGTTACCTGAGGCAAAAGATGGCTTGTTAATTTTAATACTTCCAAAACTAAACCGATCTTTATTACTCATCTTAGAGACCACTTTCTACCTTCCATCAGCATGACTGATACTAACCTCCAGGAGAGTGACTCATTGTGCCATTTCGAGCTAGTGTTCTCAGTTGACATGAAGTAGAAAGATTATATTGAATCCATTGCTAGGTCACCTACTAAGGAGGTTAGTTCACTGTGTTGTGCTAGACAATTCTTCTCTCCAGAATCTGTCTTACATATCTATGTCTGTTATTTATCCATGCTTAGAATATTGCTTGCTGTCCAGTGGTTCTGCTATATATCTAGAGATTCTTGATACAATCCAAAGAATCAGCGATATTATCGGTTCTGATCTTGTGTCTCAGCATCAGTCACTTTCCCATCACTGTAAAGTTATTTCCCTTTCCTACTAATACTTTCATGGTAAGTGTCCAGATGAGCTCTTCACTATGGTACCTAGACTTTTTGAATTTAAGTGCAGTACTAGATTGGCAACAAGGTCTCATCAATTTACAGTTGACTTGGTTAGATGTAACTGTAAGTTCTTTGATAACAGTTTCTTGCATCATCGCACATAGATAAAAATTTGAGAGCTAATGTCATTAATAAAAAACAAAAACAAAGTAAGACCAAGGATAAAGCTCTGGGGTACACATGCAGTACTACAAAAGGATCTGGAAGAGTGGCCATTAAAGATAACTCTCATTTCACTTTTCGATAAGAAATACTGGATCAGTTCAAAAATTTATCTGAAGACACAGTAACCTGTCTGTCATCTTTAACGAAACATATATAAATGAAGGATTGCTGCCTAAGTACAAATTGTGTATATATATATATATATATATATATATATATATATATATATATATAGAGAGAGAGAGAGAGAGAGAGATAGATAGATAGATAGATAGATAGATAGATAGGAGAGACTACAAAAATGATGAAATTTAGTAAGAGCTACAAAGGACAGGAAATTGTGGAGAACCGTGATTGTCTATTCATGAACATGCACATAAAAGTAGAATCTAGTTGAAATGAGAAACATAAATTCTACAATTTTATGCAGATACATTTTATGTCTATTTGGGATTATATATTTTGGGATTATTCATAAAAAATATGAAATGATTATATGTTGTACACAATGAGGTATGAACAAAAATATATGTGTCCTCTTTTGTGAATCACCAACCAATGGATACTAATTTTGATATATACACCATCCATCCAGCTACCCTGAACCCAATGCCTGTTAGTGTCAGCAGCATTCTAGATAATCACTCTCCCATAGGATTATCCATCATTGTTGAAATCTATACTTTAACAGTCATAGTATTAGCATCCCATGTCTAACCATCTTTGTACAGCTTCTGGTTGCTGAGATTTGAATTCAGAGTTGTCATAAACTGGTTGCCAACAGTGTGTAGAGAGCCCAATATGTCCTGCTATTTAACCCATAGATAGGGAGAGAAGAGATAGATTCATATTTTTCCCCAAATATACAATGTCAGATTTTATTATACAAGTCAATTTTTTTATAATAAAATTGATATTAACCAACTGTTTGTAAAATTTTCAGGATATACAGAATCATTTTCTTTCAGCTTTCCAATGAGATCATTCGGATGTGAAATAGAAATTCAGCCATCTCAACTCAGTGCGCGGCTGGCTTGAGCTTAACGATCTTTACCTGTTCTTATCCTTACACCCTATAATTAATTTCTGAACCAAAAAAGGAAAACAGACATACTCAAGAGACATTTAATTTTGTTTTAATACAGTCAACATAAAAGAAATAAATGTCAGTAGGAAAGAATTAAATTATTTTGTATGCTTCTTCTTTGTTTATATATTGAACACATGTTCAGTTAAAAAATCCATACAAAATCAACAGTCATACTGACATCCATAGCCCTACATTCGTCACTAAAAATTGTACTTCTTCACTCATTTCTTGTTGGGATGCTTATGGAGGTTTGGTTGCAAAAATAAGGTGACATCACAAAATAAGGACATTTTCTAAAGACATGAAGTCTTTAGAAAATGTCCTTATTTTGTGATGTCACCAAACACTTGTTACCACTTTTGTAATGTCAACAAATACTTGTTGTCACATTTGTATTGCTCATTCTAGTAGAGACTTTGTAATCACAGATGCAGCTATAGTAATGCCGTTGAACAATACTGGTGTCAGGTGCCTTCAAATAACACTCACACTAATAGTACTTGCTTGATAATACTCACTCGAAAAGTAACCACTGAATAGTGATCCAAATAGTAATCCATATAGTGATCTTTTAGACATTACACTAATTCCCATATGTACATTTCCTTTACCATCATGTGATCTACTGATTCAAAATATGGTCGCCTGTGTTTGCTCTCTGATGATCTGTGTTCCAACTCCAGTGTCGACAGTGACACTTTATTCCTATATAACACCATAATATTTTGCATCTACCTGTTTACATTCACAACACGAGACTCTTCAAATATTTTCTTGCTGATAAATTCACTTTTCGTGATTGTTACCCTTTTTTAAATTTTTCTCTAATCTTTAATAATGAGGATGTTTGCATGAAAGAATTATTGACTCATAGTTAACAATAATGAAAAGGATTGTTTTATTTTGTATTCACAGATATATTTTGCCTGACTCTCGATGGTACAGGCTTCTAATTTTTCTTTTTGTGCTTCACAAAGAAAAGAAAGCTTTCTCTCACTTGTCGTATTTATCTAAATTACAAAGATAGCAGCATGATATTTCAGATATTCCAGCCTTGGCAACATTGGGGGTAGATGAAGAATATATGGACATGAAAGTGCAACAGTTGCAGAAATGAATGTTTGAACTACATTCAGATTAAAGATCATTCATTTTGGCATATCAACAGAGTTTTGTTCATGTCGGCTTCCAGGCACACCAGATTTTTAAATATATGATATAAAAGAAAATATAGAAAAAAGCAAGCAAGATTAATAAAAATGAAGACCAAAATAATAATAATAAAAAAAAAAAACCTGGGAATAATAATAAAAAGACAAATTCAAACTAAAATTGCTTCTCTGTTCTTTCTAGAAATTATCATATTCAGCTTGTTAGAGAGTTTGAACATGCAATGAAGAAGAAACAAATTTAAAAAAAAAATACTTGTTGTTTAAACACAAAGACTTGAATTTCTTAATTTCTTTGTTTTTTTTGTTTTTTTATGGATTGAAAATTAAAATTAATTATTATTGTTTTTATTCTCATTTTTTTTTTGTTGTTGTTATTTTAAAATTACGCCAAACCTGATTATATTTTAAAATGCTGTGTTTTCTATTCAAAGGATTTTTATTATCAGTTTATTTTCATTTTTCTTCAAATCTAAAAACAAACCAAAAAAAGAAAACAATTTTTGGTTGAAGATTTTATTTTTTTTTTTTTTTTGAGTGGGTGTTGGATTTCAATATTTTTTTAGTTTTATTTTGCTTCTCATGTTCATCTCTATGGTTAATAATTCTGTAACATATCTTTCGCTCTCTCTACCTCTGTATTTTATCCATCTGTCTCTCTCTTTTTCTCTTTATTTTTATCCATCTCTCTCTGCCTCTGTATTTTTATTCATCTCTCTATATTTTGTATTTTTATCCATCTCTTCCTCTTTTCCTCTCTCTATTTTATCCATGTCTCTCTCTACCTTTGTTCTTTATCCATGTCTCTCTCTACCTCTGTATTTTTATCCATGTCTCTCTCTACCTCTGTATTTTTATCCATCTCTCTCTCTCTCTACCTCTCTATTTTTATCCATCTCTCTCTACCTCACTATTTTTATCCATCTCTCTCTCTACCTTTGTTCTTTATCCATGTCTCTCTCTACCTCTGTATTTTTATCCATGTCTCTCTCTACCTCTGTATTTTTATCCATCTCTCTCTCTCTCTTTCTCTACTTCTGTGTTTTTATCCATTTCGCTCTATTTTTCTCCATTTCTCTCTATTTTTCTCCATTTCTCTCTCTGTACCTCTGTATTTTCATCTAATATCTCTCTCTTTTTTAATCTCTATTTTTATCCATCTCTTTCTCTCTCTAACTCTTTATTTTTATCTATCTCTCTCTTTTCCTCTGTATTTTTATCCATTTCTCTCTCACTATGACTTGCTTCTATATTTCTCTGCCTCTCTGTATACCTCACTTTTTCTTTATATTTCTCTCACTTTATATCTTTTTTTAATCATTTCACCCCAAGCAAGGCATTAAAGCCACTAATACATAAGGGGTTACTAAGTGTAAGAGAATATGAGAACAAATACTATTAAAGAGGAAGAATAATCAAAGACCAGAAATTAAGAAGAGAAAAGATAATGACTGACATTGCACTTAGTTTTTTGAAGATCAAAGTTGATTGGGAAGCAAGAAGCCAGAAAGAGAACCACAAGCAAGAAGTGCAATAGAAGAAACTCTCAGCATAGAACTTATGGTTACATCTAGTGACTTCAACTGTAAAATGATGAGACCTTTCTGCCAATCTAGTACTGTGCTCAAATGCCTAAAGTCTAGGTACCATAGAGGAAAGTTCATCAGAACAATTACCATGAAATTATTTATAGAAAAAGCACAGGGAAGCTATTACCTTTCTCTCTGTATGGCTAGCCTAAGTATATCTCTCTGCCTACATCCCTCTCCCTGTCTGCTTTACTCTCTCTCTCTCTCTCTAACTAGTCTATCTGTATCTCTGTTTGTATGCCTCTCTGTATACCTCCCTTTTTTCTGTAATTTTCTTTCTCTCTCTACTCCTCTCTATGTCTTATATATCTGTTTTTCTCTTTATATTACAAGTGTAACAATATATCTGTGCTTCTCTCTATTCTGCCCTCTTTCTCTGTTTGGATTTCTCTTTCTCACTCTCAATTTCTTGGCTTTATATTCTCTGTATGTTACTCTTTGTCTGATTTTCTTAGTGACTTGCTTGCATCTATTTGTTTTTTGTCACTCTCTCTCATTCTTTTCCCTTTAGTTCTAAATCCCAATTTTTCTATCTCTTTTCTCTCTACATTGAACGGTCTCTCTTTCTATCCTTGTATATCTCTTTGAAGTACAGACTGTACAAATCACTGGTAGTCTCCATTCTCCAATATGGATGTGAAACATGGACACCGTTGGCAGAAACAGAAAGAATGATCCAAGCGTTTGAGAACAAATGTATGAGAAAATTCCTTGGCATCTTCTTTTGGTAACACAAAACCAATGAGTTGGTGCAGAGAAGGGTTGAAAGTTTTGTGGTCCACCAGTAACTTCTTTTTGCCACTGTCAAACAGAGAAAGATTGTGTGGTTTGGGCATGTTACAAGACACGACAGCCTATGCAAGACCATCATGCAAGGCATCGTTGAAGGTGGACGCAGGAGAGAACACCAACGCAAAATTGGTTGGACAATGTAAAAACAATGGACAGGTATGACTATACCAGAATTGCTGGTGGCAGCTGTTGATAGACCATTGTAAAGGTGATTCAGTGTGTCTTCTGTATTTGGATCCCCCCCCCATGGTTACAAAAGTCAAGGGGATGATGATGATGATATCTCTTTGTCTACGTTATTCTATCCATTTGCTCTCTCTCTCTCCAAGTTTCTCAGTTTTAGTCACTTGTTTTCCCTTTTTGTGCTTCTCTCTCTCCAACTTTCACAGTTTCCCCCTCTCATTCTTTCTACTTGTGTTGCTTTGCCTCTCTCTTTAACTCTCTGTACAGTTCTCTGTTCAATCTATATGATTAATAGGAATGTGTTGGGTTAATTGCATTGAAAAGGAAGGAATTTATGTTGAAAAATAAATATTTGATTCTTAAAATGAATGCTTTTTACATCTTTACACCACAGACCTCCTGGCATCTCCATCCTCTCTCTCTCTCTCTATATATATATATATATATATATATATATGGTATATATTATATATATATATATGGTGGTAGTCTTGTACCACGGTGATAGAACCAATAAAGAAGAACTCGAACACAGATATGGAATAACAGATATATTACAAACAGGAATATATACAGAGAAGTAGAAAGTGTTAGTACGAACAATTAGTAGTGATTGTCTGAACGTGACTCTGTTTAGGACTGCCTCTGACTCGACTGACTCGTTCGTTCGCTCGCTCTGACTGACTGACCGACTTCACTCCAGACTTCAAACTGAACTCCCTGCTTCCTCTTGAGGCACAGTATTTATTACATATGAAATAGTCCATTATGTTATTATGGGTAAGGTCCCATAACAATATATATATATGTTTAATTAAATAATTTAGACAAGTTTTGTCTACATATTTTTGATAGGATCCTCTCATAATTATGGACAAGTTCTTACTAAAGGAAGAAAGAAAATTACCATGATGATGCATATTCATTTTATTCTGAGTACTTTCAACATTAATACAATGTCATCATCAGGGTCTTTTTTTTTTCTAAGATAAAAATTTGTTGTGTTCATCTGAAAACTAAACTTTTACATGTGAAATAAAAAATGCTAAGGTTATGTACTGTACACTCTTTAAATTTTATCATGTAGACATGCATGCAAACATCAAGGGAGGTAACTAAATTAGTGAAATGTCTAAATCTTTTTTTAAAGAAAAACTATGTGCATGTGTGTGTGTCTGTGTAAAATTATATATGTGCATGTGATGAACTCTGCTGTTGATTTTGATGCATGAGATCTCAACAGTTCAGCTAGAAATTAACCACTAGGTTACCTGCAGCATAGTATTAACAGTTTGTGTAAACCCAGTCACTTATTTTGGAAAAACTGATAACAAAGAAATGGACGTTCAAAGTACCACACAATCTCCAAACAGTTCTTGTCATGTTTTATTATCAGAAAGTTTAAACTTTACGGAATAATGCCATAACTTTCTCCAGAAAGACCTCATGTGAATTCAGAGTTTTTCTTCTTCTAGACTGGCTGCCTGATAAGGCATGAGCCCAGGATACCCTGCTATTTGACACATCACATGTGGAGGAAGGTGGCATAAGTGTAAAGTGAATCAACCAGAATTTATTTGACCATGGCTTGTTTATTTCACATTCTGCACTGATAATCATTATGTTAATTACATATATGCTATATAAAATGTATGAACACACAGATATATATATATATATATATATATAACAATAATTCGCTATTGAAGAAGCCTGCTTGAGAAGATTTTTCTGCTTTTTCAGCACCCACAGAGCCCATCTGTGGATTATGCTGCAACTACATTGGATGGAGCTTTGTTATAGTTTCTAGGAGTGAACACATAACCTGGCATAATCAAAAGTTAGAACAAGACCAGTACACTGAAATGCTCAGTCACGATGACTTGTGACTTCATGCTAGCACATCTCTCGATGGCTTCTATATATATATATATATATATATATATATATATATATATATATATATATATATCCACAGAAAGAGAAAATGAGTGATTGACAAAATCTGAAGACTGCCTTGAAGCATGAAACTGACAGTTCTCATGCTGTTATTAGTTAGTGCAAAAATAATGACGTAATAATATCGTTTTTGACGTATTTTTAACGTCAAAAACGACATTATTACGTCATTATTTTGCACCAACCTAATAATTCCTCTCTATATCTATAAACACTCAATCTCCAATACTGAACATTCTTCTTTTAACAGTATACCAAATTTATATATATATATATATTGGAGGAGAATATATGAATCTATTGATCAAGTAAGGAAAGGATTTATTATTGAACTGTTTTTTAGAACTGTTCCATCGTTTTTTGAAATCATTTTTGATTTGTTTTGTAACGTGGAGGACTTCAAGCTTGTATGAAGATATAAGAACCTATTAATCTCTACGTATTCCTATATTCAACGGAAGGGATTTCTTGAACGGTTTATATAAAATAGTTCAATCGACTTTTTTAATATTTTAATATTTGGAAATCATCTTCGAATACGTTTTCACAACATCGCCCACGTGACGACAACGTGATCATATTTAAACGGAACACTGATCTTGTATAAAAATTTCAGTTATCTGTTTGGATTAGTTGTGCTCTTATGTCCATCGTCTTTTGTGTTAAATTTTTATGTTCTAATGTTAATTATGTTTAAATGAAAATGTCCATGAAGATGGTCTTAAATAGATCGAAACGTCCGACGTTGACCTTATATTAACATTAATACAGCATAATTGCATATTAAGATTTTTGTTTGTTTTTCTGTATATTTCTTCATATATATATATATATATATATATATATGTGTGTGTGTGTGTATATTTATTAATCAGACATATTTTTATTATTTTAAACATTATTTTTAGTGGATACTCATATTTAAGTAGACGTTCCAGGTGGCAAACAAAAATAAATACATATATAGTGTAATAAATAAATGAAGTGTCTACTCAAATATGAGTATCCACTAAAAATAATGTTTAAAGTTATTATATATATATATATATATAATATTCACATACACCACATAAAAATATATATATATATATATATATATATATATATATATATATATATATATATATGAGAGGGAGAGAGCCAAATACATTGAACTGGTGGACAGCTTGCAACAATGTCCCCAAGCAACCCTCCTCAGATTTTGAATTCAAAGTTGTCCTTCTCTTAGACTGATTGCCACCCAAGGCTATAGGACCCACTCTGTCCTGCTATTTACCTATAGCTAGGTGGGCACAAGATATCATATTTTCCCAAACATATTAGCACACATGTAATGAACTCGACTGGAGTTTGAACTTGGTTCTCCAATTCCTCAATCGCAGCCACTTACACTCCATCATATATGTATAAATTTGTGTCCGTGAATATGAGTATATGCTAAGTGGAATACACTTATTCACACCATAGTTTATATGTACTTTGATAACTGACAATCTTACCATTATTTGTTTTGTAAAGATGAGAAATGGCAAGTGCTTTTGAAAGGGAAGCTTTTCATTATTTTTACCTGGCAGATTTCCCCGCTCCAAAACTGAAGTATTACAAACTCTTTTCCCTCCTTTTTAAATATGCATCCCTATTTTATGAATAATCAGTTGATGGTACTTTGCTGTCAATTCCATGTAAAAAGCATACCTCACTAGACAAGTGGTTGAATGAACGAGCATATAAGTGGTTTGTTGCTGTCCAGCTGAACTTAAAAACACTTTCATGAAAATGTTTTGAATCTTTCTTAATCTGCTGTTGAGCAAAATTTGTAAATAACTTGCACATTTTTTCTAATCCCCAAAATACTCAAATGCACTATGTGAATGCCATCTGAATTCAGTGTAAATTTCTTCATTTTCTTTTTTGTGACATATTTTGTCTTTCTTTCTTTCAATATTTTGGCTTTCTTTCTTTACCTTCCTATTTTCTGGCACTTATATCATTAATCTTTTTACTTTTTTCATTCTTTTTTGTTCCTCTCATTTTCACTTTCATTTTTTTCTTCACATTTTTCTTTCTTTTTCTTCTTTGATCCTCTCATTTTCTTCCTTCTTTTCTTTTTTCTTTTTCTTCTCATTTTCTGTTTTACTTCTCATTTTTCTTTCTTTCCATTTCTTTTTTGATCCTCTCATTTTCTTTCTTTTCAATTTTCCCCCTTTTTCCTTTCTTCTCATTTTCTTTTTCAATTTTCTTCCCTTTTTCCTTTTTATTTTTTCTTCTCATTTTCTATTTTTTTCTTTTCATTTTTCATTCTTCTCTTTCATCCTTCTCATTTTCTTTACTTCTTTTCCTATTTCTGTTTCATTCATCTCATGTTCTTTTTTTCCTTCCATTTACTTCTTCCACTTATTTATGCTGCCCTTTCTTTCTTTTACTATTTTTCTTCCCTGTATCCCCTCTCCATTTGCCTATATTCTCTCTCTTTCTACATTCTTTTCTACTTCACTTTTCTAAACATCAGTTTTTTTCATAATATTCATCCTCGTTTGTTTTTTATTTTTTTTTAAAGACAACATGTCAATCTCTATAAAAGGAAGGATGTGTGTGTGTGTGTATAATGAATGCACGGCCGCAATTTTCAATGGATTTGCACCAAAATTTACATGCACATGCTCTAAGTTAGCGGGAAGTCCAAGACTGACTTTCCATTTCCCAACTCCCATCGATAGTGGAAATAATCAATTTTTTCATGCTTCTACGGCAGTTTTCATGTTGTTTGCGGCCATTTTCTACTGGCCAGAGTGAGAGCCTATAGCTGGCTGCCACGAATAGCCAGGAAGATTCTATTGGCCAGCGTGAGAGCCAACAGCTGACTGACACAAATGTTAACTACCATACTAGCAGGCAAAAAAATCGATAGTTGTATTCGTCACAAGTAGGAAAAATTTAAATCTACATGGCACTTTACTCCAATTGGCTCATTCGCTTGCTTAAACTCAACGTTGATTCTGATTCCGCAGAACTGGATTGGGTGTGAAAAAGTATTTGTTGTTAACATTCTTTTTTCATTTGGTTTTTCCAGTTACGAGTCCTTTTTTAAAGCTGATCGTTTTGTGTTCATTTTGTTTAGTTCTTTTTTCGTAACAGATTTAATGTTTAGTATAGAGCTTAGAAAAAATTGGCAGTGTGAGATAGGCAAGAAGTAAGGCATGTAGCAACATCAGCACGGCAAAGGGCACTCCTTTAAAGGGGCAAAAATATTTTAAGTCAAGTGATAGCGATTACTGTATGAGTCGTACGATTTTTGAATCAAGCATGGGCAACGCCGGGCCATGCTGCTAGTTTATGATATTGAAGATCATGAATCTTCACAGACTCTTTTCTTTATCATCTTAGATTTGCCATTATACCTGGAAAAATATTACAGAGTGGTGTCCTATTGCCTTCTTAATATTTTCTGCATTCAGAGAATTCCTTTTCTTAAATTGGTTGCCATCCAAGACTAAACAGCCCAATCTATCTTGTTATTGAACCCATAGTTTAGGGAGAAGAGATGGATGCATGCTGTTACTAAGAGCATTGATATCCATTATACAACCCACACATTTAGTGCGTAAATTACTCTTTTTGAGTAAGTACACATCTACTTATCATCTCTCAGATGGATCTCTGTGTTTGGACAGAGTGCGCTCAAAGGACAGAATCACAACTGAGGAAAATTATACTAAAGAGGTGCCAAACTCTGGGGAACAGCTGACCGAGGCCGTGCCCTCCCATTGCACCAGAGGGAGAGATCGGTGCTCACATCGAGGCCAGCACAACCGACGGTTGCAGGGGCTCGGGGAATTTTTATTCCTTGCCTGGGTGCACGCACTCGGGCTACCTACATTAAACCGACCTTGTGTCACAATATGACCTCGCGCGGGGGGTTGAGTAAATATCTACTACCCACACATTTTTCACATTTTAATACTTTGTTAATGTTTTCACCTTTGTAATATTTCCATCTTTTTTTTTTCATTCATATTTCATCTTTTCCCTTTAAGTTTTTCTTCCTTGATTGTTCATTATTCCTTTTCTTGCCCACTTTTCTTCTTCAATCTCATTCTTAATTTTTCATTCTTATCAACTCGGATCAAACCAAGAATGGTGTACTGCTGCCATATATGGGCTGCTGCTGCTGCTGCAGCACAGTCCTCACTCTCCAGCTTCAATAGAGTTCAAAAACACTTACACAGCCTTCTGGGAGATGAACTATTCTCCATTCTGCAACCCTTATCCCATGGATAAAATCTTGCCAGCCTTTCACTAGTATATCGTTATTACTATGGCAGATGCTCGCACAAGTTGCATTACTTAATGCTACAAGCTTGGACTCGCCATTCCACATTCACAGTGGTTAACTATCCCATTTCCATTCCTTTGATAAAAAGCAAGTTCCACTTAGATAGATTCTTCCTCAGATCTTTGTAAAACAAACTCCCAAGAGAATGCTTTCCTGGTGTCTACAATTTCACCTTTGTAACTTTTCCATTCGTATTTTGTTTTTTTCCCTTCAAGTTTTTCTTCACTTTTCGTTCATTCATATTCTTTTCTGTTGTATCCTTAAAGAAGGTTACAAACAGACAAAGTTGGTACTCAAGTGAAAGGAACAGCAACACAGGCGTAGATGAAAGAAAGAGAGGTTTATTGTAAAAGAGAATACACTACTCAAAGACAGGGAATTGGGTGGCAGGCTAGTAATTCCCAAAGGAAGCTCCCAAGTATATCCTGAGCTCACTATATATAGCTACTGATATTGTTAGTCCACAACAGGTGATAGGGAGTGTGGGACATTCCATTACAACATTTTCTTGTTCACTTTTCTTTTTCAGTCTCTTTCATTATTTTTCATTCTTATCAACTCAAATCAAACCAAAAATATTACTGCCATATCAGGGCTGGTTCTTCTCAATCCTTTAAATCCAGGATCAGCCGATATCTATCCTACTTGTCCTCCTAATACTCTCTTACTTTCCCCTTCCTTATAATTTTTACTCAGTAACTCTCTACCTTGAGTGACTGTTGGGCCTTGTATTGGGTGAATTTAATCTTCAGTTTTCTTTCTTTTTTTCTTCTCAGATAATTTTCCATTTTTTAGCTTTCATTTTATTTATCACTTCTTTGCGATTTCCTTCTTCTTCATCCAAACTTTTACTTCATTTTCTTTCATCCTTCTTATTCTTCAGTGTTCATTTTCATTCTTCACAGTCAGTGGTATAATTTCATCAGATTATCACTATCTTATAGATCACATCTTTTTCCATTATACATTATTGATTTTGGTCTTAAACAGGAATCTTTTTATATTGATTATTATCTTTTTTTCCTTCACGTTAATTATTCTTCTTTTTCTATTTATCTTGTTGTTCGCTTTTATTCAATTTTTTGTTTCCTCTTCTTTTTAAACTAATCGCCTGCTTTGCTTCATGATTTTTTTTTCCATTCTTCTGCTTTTTCCTTTTATTTGTTTTAATGTTTCCTTCACTTTTTTGTGATCCTTTCCTTGATTTTTTTTTCCTTCTTTCTATTTTTAATTATGTCCCTTTTTTTACTATTTCAAAAATTATCCTTTAACTTTTTTTGTATTTCTACTCCACTTTTTCAGCTCCCATTTTTTGCTTTCCTTCTTTTGCTTCCGATATCATGTTTTGTTCATTTCTTGTCACATTTTGTTTTTATCCATTTTGCTCATGTCTTCCTCTGTTTCTTTTGTTTTTCTTTCAAATTCTTTTGTGAGTTCTTTTTTCTTTTTTCTCCTATTTCTTCCATGCATTCCTTTCTCCTTTCTCTTAGTTTTTCCCTTATTCAACATATTTGACATTCTTCCTTTTCTTCTCTTTTTTGACCATGTCCCCTTTCTTCACTTATTCCTTTTCTTTTTCTCTTATTTTTCTTCTTTTGACCATGTTCATTTTTTCTTTTTTTTCGTCCTGGGTATGACGTTAAACTGCATCTAACAGCAAGGCCTCTGATCAGGAAGTTTTGAGGAGCATGGAACCACCTCTTAATTGCTGGTGTTCCCAGGTCCGCCCTGACCCAAGGTGGTAGCACCTGTTAGGGTCCCAGCTATGGGCAAATAGTGAACTCCTAGTTTTTTCCAGATCTTACCCACGTCCTGGGTATGACAATAAACTACATCTGCATCCTGGGTATGGCAATAAACTACATCTGCATCCTGGGTATGGCAATAAACTACATCCGTGTCCTTGGTATGACAATAAACTACATCCCTGTCCTGGGTATGACGATAAACTACATCCTCATCCTCGGTAAGACGATAAACTACATCCGCGTCCTGGGTATGATGATAAACTACATCCAACAGCAAGGCCTCAGATAATGTTTTCAGAAAAATAATGTTGTCAGCTATACATTTTTGAAAAAGTAATGTTGCCAGCTATACATTTCTGGAAAAATAATGTTGCCAGCTATATGTTTCTGGAAAAAATAATGTTGCCAGCTATACGTTTCTGAAGGAGTAATGTTGCTAGCTATACATTTAATAGTATTATATATTTAATATATATTTAATATATATGTAGGTATATATATATATTTAATATATATGTAGGTATATATATCTAACTTAATTTGGCATTAAATAACCTACCGTGGTTGATATGCCATAAAACCCAACCAACCAACCAAACTTTTCTTTTTTTTTTTGACCATGTTCCCATTCTTCATTTTCCCTTTTCTTTTTTTGACCATGTTCCCTTTCTTCACTTTTCCTTTTCTTTTTCTCTTCTTCTTCTTATGACCATGTTCATTTCGTTTTCTTTTTCTCTTATTCTTCTTTTGACCTTGTTTCCTTTCTTCTCTTTTTCTTTTCTTCTTTTCACCATATTCCCTTTTCATTCCTTTGCTGTTTGGTTCTTTTTTTCTTTCTTGCTCTCTCTTTCTTTTTTCTTTTCCTATTTTTTCTGTTCATTTCCTTTTCTATTCTTCATATCTTTTCTTCTCTTATTTCCCCCCCCCCGTCTTATTTCTTGCTTCTCTAATTTTCATTGTTGCAATTCTTTGTCCACTTCCTTTTTTTCTCTTTTCTAGTGTTTCTCATGATTTCTATCTTTTATTTTCTCTACAGGGATATTGGGATGGCATTCGAGAGAAGATCCTTGCTGAACTGGATAGACCACGCAACTATGAACAGCATTTACGGTAAGACATAAACTACATATAAGGCATGCTGATCTGTCTTTGTAAGCAATACTCTTTTATTGCCTTCACATGCATGAGATCAATAATTTCTGTAATTCCAAAGAAAGCATCACTATTTTTTCTTTAATTCCAAATACAATTTCAGTAATGGTTTGAAATTCTAATCTGTAGAATGACATTCTTGTTCTTGAAAGTAAGTAGAAATTCATTGAAAGAGATATGTTTGAAACCTGCGTATGCAATATGGCCATGACTCACATAGTTTTAGAAGAAGATAAGCTCTGAAGAATTAAGAAAACTAGAACGTTTGTTGTGTTTTCTCTTCACAGCAATCTTTATATATTTGCTTTATTCAACCCATTTTTTTTTCACTCTTTCAACAATGCCGTTACCCATTTTTTAATATTTTTTTGTATTCTCTTTTGGATTGTCTTTTCACTTTTTTATCTAATTCCCATCCTTTTCTGTTATAAAATAATGTCACATTTCCTAGAAATCTGTTTCAATTCACAACTTATTACAAGACTGAAGAGGGATAGACTCTGTCAGACAGCTCTAAATGTGCCCACATCTGCTGCAGATACATTACATGCAGTGCCCCTGTGACCCTAATGGCTCACTGGGCTCTATCATGCTATTTTGCCCTGGACACACTCACCTCTGCAACAGCTGCACTATATGTATTGCTCCAGTGAGCCTAATGGGTTACTGGATTCAGATTATTTTGCTCCAGACACACCCAATGCTGCTGCACTATATATGGTACCACTAATGGATTAGTGGGCTCTATCAGACTATTTTTCCCTATACACACCCACTGCTGCTCCAGTATATGTGGTATCTCTTTCACCCTAATTGGTTACTGAGCTCTATCAGGTTATTTTGCTCTATAACATCCACTGCTACTACAGCTGTAGTGTGTGTGGTGCTCCTGTGACCCTAATGGGTTACTTGGTTCTATAAGGCTTTTTTGCTCTAGATACACCCACTGCTGTTACAACTGCAGTGAGTTTGCTGCTCCTGGGATCCTATTGGATTACTGGGCTCTATCCTGTTATTTTGCCCTAAACACACCTACTGTTACATTGTATGTGGTGTCTCTGTGGCCTCAATGGGTTAATAGCTTTATCTTGTTATTTTGCCCTAAACACATCTACTGCTACATTGTATGTGGTGTCTCTGTGGCCTCAATGGGTTAATAGCTTTATCCTATTATTTTGCCCTAGACAAACCTAGAGCTGCTACTGCTCCAGTGCATGTGGTGTCTGTTGGACCCTAATGGATTACTTGGTACTATCAGGCTTTTTTGCCCTAGACGCACTCACTGCTGCTACAGTTGCAGTACATGTTGTGCTTCAGTGGCCCTAATGGGTTACAGGACTTGTGACCATGATTGACAGGCAGACATTTTGTAGTATGTCTGCCCGTCATTTCCTAAACAGTCATTATTTATCTATTTCCCTACACAATTTGATTCTCAAAAAATACTTCTCTGCAGCAGACATTAGGTAATGCTCTGATTCTCCCACCCTGTATGCTAAAGAAAGAGTGCAGTTCTCCCCAAAGAGTGAAAATAAATGTCCACTTTGATTGGTATTGGCTGGAAAAAAAATTCTCATAAAAGAAACAATTAATTCAATATAATGATTCATTCTCCAGTTATTTCAAGTTAATTTCTAAAGTGCAAATGCTGAATATCTGTAGCGCAGTTTATGATTTGTTTTCTTCACGTACATACAAAGCTGCTAATAGGTTTGATGTTGAAAGTCATATTCTTTGTGCTAGTCACTAAATTATGATTGACTTATATTCTTTCTGCATTTATTTTTCTAAACAAATGAAAAAAAATGTCCACATCCATTTATTCCTTCCTTTGATGTTTGTTCCATCTTTTGATATACATTTACCCCCTTCTTTCAAATTCTACATTAGAAAAACTGTATCCATTGTTAGTAATAAAAAGAAAAAAAAAATTCATTTTGAAAATTCTTTCAGACTGAGAGAAGAATGGAAAAAAAATTTTTTTCCATCATTTTTGTTGTTGATTCTTTGTTAATTTTATGAGTTGGATTTGATATTTCTAATGTATTCCTCTTCTTTTTGAGGTTTTCCAATGCAAATGGCATTTCTTTGAATATTTCCATTGTTTTCAGTTCTTGTCTATTTTATTTGTTTTTTGATTTGGGAGGAGGGAGAGATTTTTCTCCTTCTTTTCTCGTGTCAAACAAACATCTCCATTTAATAGATGTTTGTGCTCCCAAAATAAAAATAAATAAAAAGAAAAAAAAAAAAAAGAAAAATTATCTCCAAGAGTTTCATTAATTTTAGAAAGAAAAGTCCATTTCAAAGATTAGGTGGAATTGAATTTTCAAGATGAAAATTGATACTCCTGCTTGTTATTTAAATTCTGAGATGAGATATTTTCACCATTCTGCAATTTTTTTTTTTTTATTGGTTTCTTTGTATTTTTTGCTTGCTTTTGTCACATTTTTTTTTTAGTTGCTGAATTGAATTTCAAGAATTTAGAATAGAAAAAAACAAAACAAAAAATGCAAATGCGATATGAGGAACTTGATATGTCATGTAGCAACGCATAGCCATTTAGGCTACTAAAGTTTCTTATGATGAATCATAAATAAAAAGACTGATTAAAAGTAAATAATGAAACCCATCAAAAATAAAATCTCCACTATTATTCTGATTGTATGTATGACTGTTACACTTTCTTATTGTAATGACAAAACTACACAGATGTAGGCTTTAAAAAAGCTTTATTCAGTTGAGAATACAAGGTTCACGTATTGTGTCCTTTTATAGTCCCAGTAAACAGAAATAGCTCTCTCTCAGAGGGGAGTGACAAAACAAGGGGAGACCACTCTTGATTATTCATAACACTTACCAAAGATGAGTATGCATTTTATAAGCTGGAATCAGCTACCCTTTTTCTTTCTTTTTTTTTAAAATTAGAAACATATATATTTAACTTGGAAGGGATTGGGAACAGAGAGGGAGAGGAGAAAAAAAGAGGGTAGGTAAATGGTAAGAGAACTAGAGAGAAACAAAACTAGGTAAATGGAAGAAATATACATGGAGTAGAGGAAATCATGGGGAGAAATGAGAGACAGAGATAGGGTTGTTAGCTGGAAGTGAAGAGAGTGCTTGAAAGTTTGAAAGGAAAACGTAAAATTGTGTAGTTTAAATCTTTCATGGAGAATTAGAGCAAAGTAGAGATAAAAGAGTGAGTATAATCATTCGTGTGTTCTGTATTCCTTTTTCAAATAACAGTTCCATGTTGGTATAACATTTAAAGGAAACCTGGACAAGTCAGAAAAGGATATGGGAGAGAATAAGATACAGGCAAAGTGAGAGAAGAACAAAAGACAATGATAATGGATAATCTTAGTTGTCAACACATTTTTTTAATCATCCCCCCGCCAACAAGGTGGTAACATGGAGTGAAAGTGAAAGAAAATGGGAAGACTGAGAATGGGGAGGATTGAGGAAAGGACAAAAAAGTAACCAAGTTCAAGAAGAGCGAACATGACGACTGACATTGTATTTAAATTTTTGAAGATTCTAGTTAACAAGGAAGCAAGAAATTGAAAGGGAGTTCCACAGGTGGGAAGTACGAGAAAAGAAACTGTTAGAGTAGAAGTGTCAATTGTGTCTAGCTGGTTCAGCAGTCGAACAGTGAGACCTGGTTGCTTTAATTCAAGTAAGTGGAACACTAGGGGGAAAAAAACTCATCTGATCAGTTGCCATGAAAATATTTGTAAAAAAGAGAGAGGGAAGCCATGCTATGTCGATGAGACTTTGTGGAATTTTCATGGTCCTTGTTATTTGAGAGGAAAATTTTAAAACTTTATTTAATAATTATCATGTCAAAAAATAATTTATACACAATTTATAATTTGTAACCTTGCCAATTAGCAATAACAAAGATTTATGGGACAGATTCACTTAAAGTCTGCCAGTGGCATTCATTAACCCATTAATTCTAAAAAGTGAAATAAAAATCCAGTATTAATTCTGAAAATTGAAATAAAAATCTGGTATTAATTCTGAAAAGTGAAATAAAAACCCAGCATTAATTATGACAAAAAAAAATCCAGTGTTAATTATGAAAATAAAAATGATGTTATTAATTATAGGTAAAGAAAATTCTGGTATTATAGTTTTCTAATTACAGGTTTCAACCTCTCTCTCCCATTAATGCCCACTGTCCCATTTTTGGGATGATAAGCACTAATGGGTTAAGACAAATCCCAATTCACTTCCTATCGATAGAATATATATTATAATTACTTATTTTCCAATAAACAATAATAAATAGGAGGAATTTATCCGTGATTAGCCAAACTCCAACTACATCCTATTATTATTCTGCTGCTCCCTCTCTTAGTTAGTTTGTATGACGGTTACAACTTGCCAATACCTCAGAAATAATCAAGTATCGACCATCATAAAGACTGAAAAATAACAACTGACAAAGATTATTGTTTAAGGTTGACAGACATGCATGTCTTAATTAGTTTTTTTTTTATGAATTGGTCAAATCCAAGCTCAAACAAAAACATTGTTTTCAATTGTTATGAGTCTATCGATTGAATAGAATTTTATTATAAACAATTGTCTTGTAAATGGAATTTTTAAAGCATTCTGAATGTAAAAATAAAGAAAAAAGTGTGCAAGACAATAAGAAACACTACCTGCCAAAAAAAGGAGTGAAGTTTTATTGAAATCGGTTGAAAAATGTAGGAAATCCGATCCCATATATAAACAAACACAGACACACACAAACAACCTGGGTTTTATAATAAGTATAACTCGATATGAGTTGTCCCCCTTTTATTGTGGCGACAGAATCGTATTTTATCATGTTTTCAAATTGATTTCGTGCAAAAAAAATTGTGTTTTTCCAATTTTGGCACTGTCAGAACCACCGCAAGGTAATTTTACGTAGTCCTGTGAAGTTTTGTTGAAATCGGTTGAAAAATGTAGGAAATCCGATCCAATATATAAACATACAGACACACACACACACACACACACACAATCTGCGTTTTAAAATAAGTAAGATTCCATTTTGACTGTGTGAAAAACACGGAAATGACATATCAGAGATGCTGATTGGTGTCAGTGAGGAAATGAAAGAAAGAAAAAAAGAAGAGAAGATAGAAATGTTTAATTTCTGTTTCAGCAAAATGAAAAAAGTTGTCAATTTCAAATCTTTTCATTTGTACCCCCTTACTTCTTAAAATAATGACCAACATTCATATTTATAATTGTTATTGCAATATTTTGTTAAAGTTGTTAAGCTCAAATATTTAACGATGTGATAGGAAATTTCTACAAATATTTTATTGCTATAGAATTCACCATCAGCTTATTCAATCATTAACTTCAAAATCAAGATTCATCAGAATATTAAAATAAGATAGCTATGAAATTTTCATGGGTTTTTCTAGTTTATAATAATTCTGCTTGTTCCTTAGTTACACCCTGCCAATATCTCATAAATAATTGATTATTCATTTATATTCTCAGTGTACAAAGGTTGGGTATGGGGTCAATCATCCTACACATACCTAAGCTCACATTTAATACTAACTAGATTTGTGTCTGGTATAATTGAAATATTGCTTAACTATATTTCAATTTTTTTCTATTATTGTCCACCGAGTATCCAGTTACTTCAGTTTTTTTTTTGTTTTTTTCAACATCTCAAAAATTTATAACTACCCACTGAATTTTATAGTTTGTTTTTTTTTTTTTTTTTTTGCATTTTAGCAAGTTTCAGAACTGTATGATGCACTTCGAAAATCAGAAAAAAATGGTATTGTCAGTAATTAGTGTCAGTATTAATAACTGAATATGGCTATTATATATGTTTCTGATTATATTTACTTGCAATCCTAGTTGTTGGCTTAAGAGAAGAGTGGAAAAAAATCTGCTTTTTCTCTGACCCTGGGGGAACAAATTCCCAATGTTTTGACTTCTGCCTTTGAATTCTTCAGTGTCTAAAAGAAAATCCCTATATATTTCCAGAGCCGAACCTGAAGATGGCATGCCTTGTTGGCAAACTGAAATAACAATGCTCTCTTCTTGTCTACAATTGACTTTTTTCTTCTTTTTATTTAAATTAAACTAGAAGAGATTTAAAAGGTTTGTAGAATAGATACACAACCACCCCTGTTGATAATAATAAATTATTCAATTATATATATATATATATATATATATAATTGAATAATAATTTTCATGCAACTAAAACAGACTATCACTATTGTTTTGTCCGTGTATTGTTTGATATATTGAAATGTAATTGTCATCTTTCTTTGATAATGGCTTATGTAAGCCGAAAGTTTAGATCAGATATAAACATGTATCAAACTGGTGATTTCCTTTCGTCTTTCAATGATAATGTTATTAAGCTTATCAGACAATATGAAAGGAACTTACTTAAAATAAATAGGCACAACTTGTCTATATTATTTAATGAAACATGCATCAATGAAAAATTGCTGCCTAAATATATATATATATATATATATACACAAATGTAATTACCATCAAAGCCTTTGATAATATATATATATCCAAATGTAATGAGAATGAAAATAATATATAAATTCTAACATTCACAGCATTAATTCAAAAGAGGGCTCAATACCGATAGTAGAGCAATTATTATTTATCAAATTTTTTTCATATAGACAAAAACAATTTACTCACTACGAAGATGCAACTTCGTTTCAGTGCATTTAAATTGCATTTCAACTGGTGAGAACCAAAATGCTTATGAACAATCTCTTTGTAAGCAAGCCACATGACTAACACCTCAACCATCTTTCACCAAACTGCTATCAACAACCACTATTATTTCACTCTGTCACCTTTTTGAATTTTTTATTTATTTATTTATTTTTTTTCAATCAAATGGAAAAAAGGAAAAAACGTTTCACAACATTACTTGAACACTTCCAACAGTAGCAGCAACAAAAAAAGCTTCAACATATTTTTATTTTTTTTTAATCATTTCACCCCAAGCAAGGCAGGAATGCCACTAGTATGCAGGGAGTTACAGAGAGTAAAAGTGAGAGTAGCTATAGTGGGGTGGGGTTGAGGAAAGGACAAAAAGGCAACCAAGTTCAAGAAAACGGAAGATGGTGATTCACATTGCATCTAAATTTTTGAAGTTTGCAGTTATCAGGGAAGCAAGTAAGCGGAAAGGAGTTCTAAAGGCGGGAAGTTGCCTTGAAGTGGCAGTTGCATTTCACTATTTCAACAGTAAAAGGGTGGGACCAAGATACCAATCTAGTAGCATGCCTAAATTCATGTATTCAGGGAACCAAGGGAAAAAAAGGTTGTCAGAGCAGTTGCCATAAAAATATTTGTAGAAAAGACAGAGGAAAGTCATGTCCTATCAGTGAGAAAGTGACTGAAATTGAGATGCCAACTCAAGATCAATTACATTGCAGATCCTTCTTTGGATTTTCTCAAGAACTTCAAGATTGAGTAAATGACAAAAGCTGAATGGGATTCAAGAAGACAGAAGATGGTGATTGACATTGAATTTAAATTTTTGAAGATTGTAATTATCAGGGAAGCATGTAAACAGAAGGGAGTTCCACAGGTGAGAAGTGTGAGAAAAGAAACTGTTGAAGTACAAGAAGCACTTGCATTTAGCTTTTTCAACAGTAAAAGGGTAGCACCTAGATGCCAATCCAGTATCACACTTCAATTCATGTAGTCAGGGCACCAGAGAAAAAAGTGTGTCAGAACAGTTGCCATGAAAATATTTGTGGAAAAGACAAAGGGAAGCCATGTCACATTAGTGAGAAAGTGACTGAAGTTGAGATGCCAAGTCAGGATCAATTGCATTGCAGATCCTTCTTTGGATTTTGTCAAGATCCTTGAGATGAATAGCAGGAGCACTAGACCAGTTATGGCATCAATATTCAATGCACAGGCATATGATAGATTTGTAAATGTGCAAAATGGAGAGAAAAATTGTCTGGCCTGACACAATGACCCAACTTTCCTTGCAGTAGATGCAGCTAAATTGACTCTTTGATAAATCATACTAGATGACATGCCAAGTCCATGCCTGCAAAGTCTTGGCAGAAGATCAGTTTGGAAGGTTTTACATTGCTAAGTCCAGAATTATCTCCCTTCCAAAAGAAGATTGTTTCAAGATATCTACAAAGTCCAACGGTGAAAAAAACAACTCTGTTGGATTTTGTCAAGAACCTTGCAGGAGCACAAATCCAGATATGGCAGCAGTATTCAATGTATGGATGAATGGTAGATTTATAAATGTGCAAGATGGATTCTGACAAGAAGAGAAAATAATGATGAAGCTGGTAACTTTCTGTAAACAACTGAAAAGAAGTTTGAAATGAAAACTCCGATTTATACTAGAAAGAGAGATAATATTAAGTGAACTTGAGAAGTCTAGTTACCAGAAAAAAAAAAAAAAAACTTTTTAAGAAAAAGGTTTTATGAATTTGAACTGGCAGTAACTGTTCAGTCAGGGAATCTTGAATGTTTCCTGAATGGATACAAATAGTTTTATGATTTACAATTACTGTTAGGGTGTGATAAAAGCACAATGCTTATTCACAGTAAAATGTTACTGTAATCATTGCATGTGGTTTTCTTCAGAGAACATTCTCCATATTTGTTTTTTTGTTCATACTGTTTCACTTCTATATCTTTAGGCCTTCCTCGTGTGTTTATTGTGTTCTAGAACATTGGCAAATCATACTTCAAGGACACATGCACAAAAATGAATTTGTCAATATTCTGGAATACAACAAACACCTGATGAAGGCCAGAAGCTTCATAACTGAAATATTGCAAAAAGGTTTTTAAAAAAAAAAAAAAAAAGGAGCAAAGACAAGAAAATTATCTGTCTATATTTCTGAGATGAGGTATTATGTACCCTATTTACATTATTCAGACTATTGTCCTCATCTTTATTGCCATATTTATTACAATGGTTCAGCTGTTGTACACTCCAGCCTTCTTCAGGTGGTTGGAATGTTGAACTGAACCCTTTATTTCATTCACTGGGGTAGATTGTTCTAGTTTCGCATGCCTTGTTTAATGGATGTCACTTATCAGTTATCTCCTGTTAATTCCCCTCTCCATGTTCTCCACTGGGGAGACATGGCACAGTGGATAAAGGAGTTAGATCCCGTGACAGAACCCAAAGAGTGTGAGTTCAATACCTGGTTAAGGCAGTGGAAAACTTGGAGAGGGGAATTAACAGAAGATAACTGATAACTGACATCCATTAAACATGGCACATGGAACTAGAACAGTCCACCCCAGCAAGCAAAATAAAGGGCTCAGTTCAACATTCCAACCACCTGAAGAAGGCCGGAGCATACAATGGCCGAAATGTTGTAATAAATATGAGGACAAAGGTCTGAATGATGTAAATAGGGTATAAGGAAATTAGTCCAAAGAAAATTACATACATTCATTAAAGCACATCATCTAACAAAATTGAAACAAGTGCTAAACATGATTGTGTTGTTATGGAAAATTTTTCCTCTAACAAAAAGAAAGAAGATATTTTTCCTCTGTCTGTTGATAAGAACAGTATCATGGGATACATAGAAAGAAACCTCATACAAAAAAAAAATAGGAAAACAAGGTTTTATTTTCTAAAGGCTAAGTGGAGACATCTCCTCCATCTAGAAACTTTCATAACAAAGGTAGCCAAACTAAGTGAAGAAGTTTTGGCATGAATGAAGCTAAACATAAAAAAAGACTTTGTAATTCACTGATTGAAAACATGAAACCCGAGTACAAGGACTCAGATCTCCTGGCAGATTTTGTAATTGATTCTTATCACGTGAAAGAGTTGATAGTTTATATTATTTATGATTGGACAAATTTCAGCCATTGTGTCTTACAGCCTTCTTCAGGTGTATGACAGTTGGGATAAACTTCAGGGAATTTTGAAATGAATCCTTTATTTAATTTATGGAGTTAGGATATTCCTCACTCTGCTCTCCATATCTAGGAATATCTCATCATCAATGAATGTAAGAAAAATAAACAACAAAGAACTTTTATTGGTCTTCAACCAAACATACATAAATGAGAAATTACTACCCAAACATGTCCAGTATACCATATATATTTGCGATCATGCGAATTTCGAAAATATGATTTTTAAGAGGGTCACATCATACATGAGATAAAAAATTAGCATATATACTGTTGGCCCTGGCGATGGTGTTGACCAAATTATATCAATTAGTGACATTTACTGTTGTCAAATTAGCTTCAAAATTAGGTCTTCAAAGGTTGCATGGTATACAAATATATATATATATATAATAAAGAAGTTAATGGTTAGTGTTGAATTAAACCAGGAAACAGTATTATTAAAAAAGTGCTCAATGCACATATATAAAGAAAAAAATTTGACATGTAGAAAAAATATAGCGTTCATAAACTTTTATTTTTAAAAAAATAAAGTTTTAGGAAATCAAATGACCCAAATTATCTGAAGATACTGAAAGTTAGCAGAATCGGCTGATTTCCTAATTTTCTATACTACATATATATATGGATGGCAACTGGTCTAGGAGAAGGACAACTCTGAATTCAAAACCTGAGGGGGGGTCGTTTGGGGACCTTGTAGCACTTAGTGCACCAAGTCTCTGTATTCGGCCCTTCAAAAAGTCTGGATAGTCCTGCATGAAACCTTCACTACTATAATCAAATTTCATGTGCTGTTGTCGGGCTGTCAGTTTCCTGGGAACTGATCTGCTTGACCTTCATATGTTGAATTCAATGGGAGAGTCGAAAGAGTGTGTGTGTGTGTGTATATATATATATATAAAATCCCTCACCACTATCACAACTGACAGACACAATTGTGAATGTTAATATATCTTGTTACCATAATATTGGCATAGTTATATATTATGTTGGGATTACAGTCTTTAATTTTAAAATTATATTTGGCAATTATAATAAGCAGGATTTATATATTTATATAAAAAAGAATCACACCATGAGTTGACCCAAGTCTTGTGAGTGAAATTGAGTAGATGTTACTCCTTGGGAGCCCTCAATGGTTGTGTTAACACAAAATCACAAGTCATTGTAACTGTCAGTTTGAGCATGCTGGCCTTGTTCAGACTGCTGATCACAGTAGATAATGTGCTCTCTCCCAGAAACAGTAACTAAGGTCTGCTCAGCATAGTTTCAGTATAAACTATAGGTGGGCTTTGTTGGTGTTGAGGAAACACAAATGTACCTGAGCAAGTGCCTGTAACAGGGATTGGCTAGCCACCCTAGTAGACAAGCATCCTCATATATGAGTGGCCAGTCATTTTTGTATACACACGCACACATGTGTATATGTAAGTGTACTTGGAAGTTGTATGTATAACTATATATCAAATTTAATAAACTGAAAATAGTTCACTTTTATTTAATTATTTTTTTGTTATATTTATCCCTGTTGCTGTAAATAATGTCTGGAATATTTGAAATTTTTGATTGCTTCATTAGTGACATTTTAAAAAATGTTTTAAAAAGTCTTTAAGGAAATAAATATATATATATATGACCTACCTTGACCTCTTGATCATGAAGCACCTCCTCATCAATCAAAAGCCTGAATAGTGCTTTTGAACACAGATATTTCCTAATTCTTGAAATATACATATCTGCTTTCTTTGTGGCCGAGAGGTCAAGGTATGTCAGATCTAATGAAGGTTTCCCTAGAGGACAAAGGTTTGAATCCTGCTGCAGGACACATATTTTTCTCATAAGATTTCTCAAATATTAGTAGATAAAAATAAAAAAAATATACTATTTAATAAATAAATAAACACAGACCATCTACTCAAATATGAGTGTCCATTACAAATAATGTTTAAACAAATAAATGAATAGAAAATTGATTCCTAAAAATTCTCTTTGTTTACGTTAGGATACAAAACTGAGCAGATATGTATATTTCAAGAATCGGAAAAAGATCTATGTTCAAAAGCAATATATATGAAGTATTTTCTTTCATGGAGATAGAGAGCATAAAAATAGTCTAAATGTTCTATCGCTCCGAGTGCTTTCAGCTAATCAATTAGAAATTGGTAGGGATGTTTTTCTAGTTGAATATATAGATTTTTATATATATGTATCTATAGGGATACATATGGTATATATAATAACAAGGGATTGATTGATTCATTTTCCACAGCTTATCAACCTTTTGCAGGTTATTTAATGTAGAGAAAATATTTTTAGATTGTAAAAGAATTTTTTTTTTCATGTCTTTGGACAATTTTCTGAATATTCCACATCTTTTCTACCAGTTAACATTCACAACACAAGATTCTTCAAATATTTCCTTGTCAATAAATTCAATTTTCTTGGTTGTTACTCTTTTTTTTAAAATCAACAGCCATATTGACATCCATAACTCTATATTCAACACTAAA